>VXCM01004526.1:66729-96140 GCA_014773175.1 Lucifuga dentata | reverse complement strand
ACTTAAAATCCTCCACCTTCTTTACCTCTATTCCCTGTAACCTCACCATTCCACTTGAGTCCCTCTGAGAATAATATCTATATTTCCTTAGGAATGCTGAATGTTTGTATGAAGACATTATATTCAAGTTAGCAATTTTGGTAAGGATGTGAATGAGGAATAACGACACATACAGTTGCAGCTAAATTCAACAGCCATACTTTCTAATATCACCAGAATGATCTTCTTCAAACAAAATATAATGTAATAGGTTATAACCGACTAATTTAGCTCTGGATCACTGACTCTTCCTGTCAGTAAAGTTACCTTCAGCCGCCACGCATCCATTCTCATTGCTCCTTGAATGAAACTTTTTTATTTATCAGATAATAGACTGGGCATCGATTAGAAAAGCTAGAACTATATGCGAGCTCAAGCAAAGCCAAACTGTCAGTTAAACATATAGAGATATAAAAGCTCTCCTCTCTCTTTTTGTTTGGATGCTTAGGTCTTTCTTACATCCACAGGGGTCAATATTTACAAAATATTGAGCCAAAATCAATATTTCACTCAACAAAAAAATCAGCCACACAAGCAAGGAGGGTAGATTACTGGATCCCGGGAGACCAAAGTCACCCCCGAGGTATTTGATTTGCATTCCAATTGTTTTGACATGGCTGCGGCGTAATTCACTGTGCGCCTCTGAAGGTGAACTGCTGCGGGCAAAACCACGTGGCTAATTTACAGCGCGGAGCCACACACGACTGCTTCCCTGCTTCCATTAGATATGCTGCTGTGCCGGAGACGCTCGTGCCAAGAAAGCAAGACTGCAGAATTAATAACAGAATATTTTTTCCCCCCTCTGCTGTAATATTATGCTTCAGTGCCCGAGTTTGATTATTTTGTACGGTGTTAATTTTTGTGCGGTTGCTACCCTCATTGATCCTGGCCTGTTGTAACAGTCACAGCATAGTAATGTGCTTTTCTGAATTGTGATACCACAGTTGGATGCTAGTCGCGCTCTCCACATCCAGGTGCAGAGTTACCATTACTATCTGTAAAGTTTTTTTTGTTTTTTTTATTAATGAACATATCAAAATACATTTGTAAAGGCAGAGTACAAACAACAACATCAAAGACACTGGACAGAGCTAAATACTGTTACTATATTGTCTTCACTCTTTCTCACTCTCTTCTGTTCTGGTAATGGAGTGAGTCGGAGGTATGTGTTAAAGGACCATACCACCCATTTTGCATGTTTGAAACTAATATATTAAATTTTCATACATGTTACGTTACTGACAACTATTTCCCAAAGGATAAAACCGTATTTCAGTTTTCCTGATATTTTGCAAAATATCTTAATCTTTCAAAATCAAATATTCAAGTGATACACCCACCTTAAAAATCCATGTTTCTCCTGCTAATAGTTACACAGCCTTATGAAGTCACGGTCATTTAAATTTTTCCATAAATGCAGGTCTTCTTTTGGGACTATATTCCCCGGTGGAGACATACATTCACTCTGCACTTTTTATTGCGCTTAAACACTAAAATTACATAACTTCTAAAAAAACCTGAATACACGTCTTGTTGGTGATGATGGATTACCTATCCCAAGAACGTTTCAAGTATCAACAAGTTGATTTTAATAGCAGAATGAACTGAAACCAATGGAGGTCTGGAAGGTAGGAAAAACATTTTTAATTCACCGTTCCAGTAGTATGCTTTGGGAAATGATTGTCAGTAACGTTACGTGTATGAAAGTTGAATGTTAGGCTCAAACATGCAAAATGGATGGTATGGTCCTTTAAGAGAAGTCACTGCAGTAGTAATATTAATTCCATGTATGGAATATGCTGTGAACTGACCGGACCATGTATGGCTTATTTTTCTGTTAATGAACAGGCACAATTGTGAAACTCCAAATTAAAGTCTGTCTGCTAACTCTGTCTGTAGGCTATCTGGAAGCTAAAGCTAACGGCTAGGCCAGCACCAAAGACCCTGAATGTTTAGCCCCGTTTCATATGATAAGCATTGCCCTGATTTGGGTGTTCCATTACTGGGAGATAAACGTTGACTCCTAATATCGCATCATGCCACTTTGAGCGACGCTCAGGTTCTCTGTTTTGACACAGCACTCAAAGTTCAACCAAATTCAACTTTGACCTTTCTGATACTTACCTTTCCAACACACAACCAATCAGAGAACAGCTGTACAGCTGGCAAGCAGAAACTATAAGCAGGAGTAAAAAGCTGTAAGCAGAAGCGTTACAGCGATGGAGAAGCTCACAACCTATGTAGAGCAGTTTAGAACGGTGACTCAACATTCGTCGTTTTTTCGCTTTTCTTCTCCGAATGAGAAGAAGAGCCGGAGCCTTCTTTGTTGCGATGTCCACGTCGCTACCCGATTTGACCCAGAAACCCGATTTGGACCATGAATGTGCAAACACCGCCCATAGCAACTGTCAACATGTATTAGCAACAAGTGCTTCCTGTCAGCGCTTGGTTGAACGGTGCCGCTCAGACTCTGCTCATGAACAAGCAGAGCACTGGATGCCAAGTTCAGCGGCAATGCTCAATGCTTAGCATGTGAAACGGGCCTCACACTGTGCGCGTGTCCACATGCACACACCAGAGCACAAATGTCAGTTGCAAAATTGTGATTTGACTTCCAGTATCCACAGACAGGACGGTTGTTGTTGTGGTTGTTGATTATTATGTCGTTATCGTGTGGGAAGTGGATCTGAGAGCCGTTACACTTTGGGTAACATTCAGTGATTGCTTTCATTTGCAGAAATCACCTCCATCTTTGCTGCAATGTGACAATGTAAATGAATGCGGCGTGTCCACAAATACAGCGAGGCGATTCAGTATGTTAAAATATTCAGGGGAAATATTCATCAGAGGGTCATTTGCATATGTAACATGGAGCTGGGGTAAAGCGAAACAACAATATTATCTTCCCACAATCCTCGGCCACATCATCACATTGTCTTCTCCTCGTTTACTTTAGTATTTCGTCCTCCTACCTCATGTTGCATCCCCCCCCCCAGCTCAGCTACTCAGATTGATTCCACTTTTTTAATTTCACAGCATAATCCATTCAACTTTATTATTACTACTGCAATTAACATTTAAGCTCGGTGGTGTAAAAATGAGAAATCCGTCATGGTTGGCGTGAGTCACGTGGTATCGGACACGGCTTCACGGTCGGTTAGCGTTCCCTCTCTCTGAGGGTCTCGGGAGCTTTTGTAAGAGGCTCTACCTACTCCTTCAGGTCCTACCTGAAACACTGAAACAAATTAGTTATATTGATTTAAAAGCCTCTAATGGTTTTAGAACTGTAACCGTATTAGTGGTTTAATCACTTTTCCTTTCACAGCTCTCACATTGCATCAGCTTATTTGCATAAAGCACCGTACAGTATATTACAGCTACTTATTGTTGATTTCTGGCCTCCCTGTATCATTTTATTCACTTATAGGTTTTTGCTGTGACCTCCCCCCTCCCCTGGTGGATTTAAAATTCTTTGGCACCCTTAGGCCAGACTTACTGCAATTCACACATCCTGTTCAAATAATCAACTACGGTAGCACTGAGCTGGGAGCAATCTGCCAACTGTTAGATTATGTGGGCTTGTGGAGTCGACAAAATCTGCTGTTGCAGACGAAGCAGCCATCGCTGTTGCAAAAGTCCAAGCTTCAAGGGGATTCTCTTTGGTCATCTCTGTTGTGACTCGTCTCTATATGATCAGAGCAGCTGATATAGCTCATTTTTAAACAATTTTCAGATAATTTAAGATAAGAAAATCAATCTAAAGTTGTTGCATCATCCTCATCTCACTGTGAAATATTATTGTCATCAGTAGATGTCGGCCACATCTGCTGTGAACGAACGTTTGGTTGATAAACTACTTTTCAATAGAATGCTTCAAAAAGGTTCAAACTTTCAAAAAAAAAAAAAANAAAAAAAAAAAAAAAAAAAACCTTAATTTGACCATTCTTTGTGCAGGGAACAGAAAAAGGTATTCTGTAGGTGACTTCCCCCACATGACTCAGATCCACGGTCACCTCACCTTTTCCACGATGGTTCCTTTCCAATAGAAACCAAACTGTATGGCGAGCATGGATATGGAAGGTTTGGTGTGCTTCAGTACGGGTAGGATTGTAGTGGAAAAATGACATTTATGAGTGGAAAATGCCAAAAAGAGACTTTTAACATGCCAGTTTCACTTTTACACCAGATGAGGCAGAATGAAGTGTAGCTCTTAAATATGAAGCAGATCGTGAACTCGCCGATTTTCACTGACTTGAAACGCCTTACGACGTGTCAGGAATGTAAGGGAAGCTTCGTGAATGAGCTTCAATTATCACTGCTCTTCTTTAGCGTGAGGCTGTGGAGTTCCTGTGATTTTTTTTTTTAATGAATCCCGCTCCTTATCTATAAAACCTGGAGCGAGCTACGAAGGCATTTTGCTGCAATGCAGAAACTATCCGTGTACCTAACTAACTACCAAACAATTGGCTAGAGAAGGGTGAACTGAGGGTCAATCAGCAGATTATTAGCAGATAAACAGAGGAGGTAGCATAGGATGGAGCATTTGGCTAACTGTTTGACCTCAAACCTCATGGCAGAGTCTCGACCTCTGCATTGGCAGGCAGATGCAGGTCAGCTGAACTTTGATCTTTAATAGTGACAAAGCATCCTTTCACTTCTAAAGACCTAAGAAAACCTCGTAAAATCATTGCGCTGAATTGATTTAATCCTTTACCATCCTCATCCGTCATGCCTGGTTTGCTCTCCTCCACGTCCATTTTTATCTGAATATCGTATTGTAGATCACAGAATGCAAATGGAGCCCTTTATCTTTCTGTTGCTCAGCTCGCGTCTCCCTGGCTTGGCCTTTCTCTCCGGAGTCCGTATGCGTTGGTGTAGAGAGGTAGCGGAGCACTGAGGTATTTAATAAATGCCTCAGGGTATTGTTCAGCTGAATTCTAATCACATTGATTAGAGGTATTGATCAGAGGTACTCAGGGGTTTTACAGCCCCTTTGCCTTTATCACTCATCTACCATCCACATGCCCTCCTTCACTGTAGCCTCTCTGCATCTCCCTCTTTCTCACATACCATCTAATAAACCGTACGTTACTGTCAATAAATCACGTCGTCTACGTCTATGTCTGTTTTTAGTTGGTACTTGTGAAAGACATTGAAAGCATTGGTACAAAGGGCTTTTTTCTCACTCTGTTCTCGTGAACCTTAAAGGACAATACTGTCGATTTAGCATGTTTGAGTCCAATATATAAAACCCGCACATGTTGCATTACTATTTTCCAAAATAAAAAAAAAAAGTTCTACCTTCCAGACCATGCACATTGGTTTCATTTCATTCCAGTACGCTGTTAAAATCAACTTGTAGAGACTTGAAATGTGCTTGAGATACGTAATCCATCACAGAGAACATGACATCTAATACATTTGTTTGTTAAAGTAACTTTATTCAAAGGATCAAACACTGAGCTGCAAGTAAGACAATGTAAGACTCCACCAGGGAATATAGTCCCAGAAGACGGGTTTTATGGAGAAATTAAAAACAACTGTCCCTTTTACATTCAGACATATTTGTTAGTAGAATTTTAAGTTGGGACCTGAACATTTGATTTTCAATGATTAAGGGATTAGACAAAATAACAGGAAAACTAAAATGTGGTTTTATGTTTTGGAAATCATCAAAATGTCTCAGTAACATAACATGCAGGCACTGTAGTATTTGTTGGACTTAAACATGCAAAATCGCCAGTATGGTCCTTCAAGTAATTTTCAGACTAAAATAAAATAGACTAAAATGGAGTTCCATGCATTCTACCCATCATGCCATGGTTCAATACGACTGCAGTCTAATGTTGTTAGTAGCTGTTATCATGAAACAGCCGCTGGTTGAATATAACAAAAATAAATGAGTCATTTGTACATTCTCTTTCTTTAACACCATTTACTCCCTCTGTTTCCCCACACAGGGCATCTACAGCTGCATTCACGGCGTACAGATTGAGGAGAAAAGCAGCTCAGCGTTGAACTCTCCATCAGGCACCATGAACAACACCCATTCCAACATCATGCGCCTCCTACGCACTGCCAAGAACATGGCCTCCCTGTCGGGTGTGAACGGCTCACCGCACAGCGCTCTGGACTTTATCCGTCGAGAATCCTCCGTGTACGACGTCTCTGAGCACCGGCGCAGCCTGGCGGGCCATTCGGACTGCAAACCGCCGTACCTCCCGGAAGACAACATGTTCAGCGACTACATCAGTGAGGTGGAGAGGACGTTTGGTAACATCCACCTGAAGGACAGCAATCTGTACCAGGATCACTACCTGCACCACCACAACGGATCAACGCTAGCGCTCAGCGGACCGCCGCCCAACAGGCCGCACAGTTTGGGAAGTGCGAGTTCTCTGGAGGGGGGGATGTTTGACTGTGAAAGCCTGGGTGGAGGCGTGGCACCGATTTTCACCACGCAGCCCTGCTCGGCGCTGACCCACAGGAACATGAGCAAGTTTGACCTGCTGTCCGGACAAACGCCGTCTTCAGGCCAGAGCTTCAAGGGAGGCCTGCCTGACCTGTACGGGAAGTTTTCCTTCAAGGGAGGGGCCGCCAGTTCTACCTACATCCCCGGGCATGGCTACTGCGGAGGGAGGGGAGACGACGATGGGAATATACGCTCAGACGTGTCGGACATTTCTACTACTGCGGAGGGAGGGGAGACGACGATGGGAATATACGCTCAGACGTGTCGGACATTTCTACGCACACGGTAACTTATGGAAACCTGGAGGGCAACGCCAAGAAACGCAAGCAGTACCGTGACAGCCTGAAGAAGAGGCCAGCCTCCGCCAAGTCCAGACGAGAGCTGGACGAGATTGAGCTGGGCTACAGGAGGAAACCGTACCACATCAGCCACCACCACTACCACAGCCACCGCTCTGTCTCCCCGCCACTTCAGCCCTCTGAACGCAAGAGAGGAGGAGGAGGAGGAGGAGGAGGAGGAGGAGGGGGCGGAGGAGCAAATAATGACGGAAACTCCTACATCTTCAGAGAGAAGGAGAGTGTTAGGGATTTTTATTTGGACCAGTTTCGGCCGAAAGAGGGTGTCCCTCAGTGGGAACATGTGGACCTGACTGAAGGCCCTGTGAAAAGAGACGGAGGAGGGGGTGGGACCTGCACCTCCCTGGTTCCAGTGGATGACTTCCTGAAGAGCAAACCCAAAAAGTCTGATTCAAAAAGCGGGGGAGGATCCGGGCTGGCAGGAGGAGAATGGGAGTGCCGGAACTGCCGGGCTAGTGGGGGAGGAGTGGGCAAGCAGATGTCCATCCATGGAGGAAGCAGCGGATACGGTGGCGGTATGAGCTACGGGTCCTCAGGAGGTGGGGGTAACAGCCGCCCCAGCTCTGCAACCTGCATGCGCTGTGAGGGTTGTAAAAAGACAGGAAACCTCTATGATATCAGCGAGGACAACAACCACCTCTTGGAACAGATGGGGGGAGGGAAAGGTGGAGGAGGAGGAGGAGGTTTGGGCGCAGGCCCTCAGCCTCAATCTCAGGGCCAGCAGCGGAGGAAGGGCGGAGGATTCGGCAAACCACTCAGGCGGCAGCACTCCTATGACGCATTCGTTGACCTCCAGAAAGAGGAGTCGGGTGGAATGGGAAGCTTGATGGGTCTAGGCAGTGGAGGGATTGGTGGTGTGGGCATGGGAGGGATGTTGCCCCCACCAAGGAGTGTTANGGCAGTGGAGGGATTGGTGGTGTGGGCATGGGAGGGATGTTGCCCCCACCAAGGAGTGTTAGCCTAAAAGAGAAAGAGCGTTACATGGAGGGACCCAGCCCGTTCACACACATATTTGAGCGTCACGGGGGCTCAGAGAGAGAGAGAGAGAGAGACAGGGACCCACTGTTTTATGGAGGTGAGAGCCGGAAAGGACCCGGTTCGCCGTTCGGCTTGTTCAGAGGAGGGGAGGGCCTCCACCGCCGCTCCTTTGGAGAGAGAGACATGAACAGGGATAGATCCGGGATGGAGGGAGGAGGTGGGGCAGGGTTCTCTTTATCCAAATCTCTCTACCCAGACCGGGTAAACCAAAACCCCTTTATACCCACCTTTGGCGATGACCAGTGTCTGATGCATGGAGCAAAACAATACTATCTGACAAAGCAACAGCAGCAGCAACAGGTTGCCAAAAACAGTCAAAGTGACTTCAGGGGCCCGATGGGCGCAACGTCTTATCTGCCAGCATCTGCCACAGCCGGGGTGATGTCCAACGTGACCCCCCGGTTCACAAAAGAGCTCAGCATTGGTGGAATAAACCACCACGGCTCCATGCTGGGGGTCGGATCCCCACGCCCCTTCAATGGAAGCAATGGCCATGTGTACGAGAAACTCTCCAGCATCGAGTCTGACGTGTGAGAGAAATAAAGAGGGAGGAGGAAGAGGAGGAGGAGTGGACGGAAAGGGGCAAAGGAGTAGAGGCGTGTAGTGTTAAGAGATCAGGGATGATTTTAAAGACGTTATCCACACACACTGCAACACTTAGTCCACACTGAGAGAGTAACACGAGGTAAAAGAGAGAGAAGACTGAATGGTGACAAAGGTACGAACTGTGAAATAGACAGATGGGGAGCAAGGAAAGATTTTGGGAAAAGGGGAACTTTACTCTGAACACAGGAAAACATAGGTACAAATCAGGACACCTGAGGATGTGGGTACGGTAACCCTCTCTCAGAAACGGCCAAAGCTACTCTTCTTTTAAGCCCTCACACGTGGTCGATTAGCATTCCCCCCCTCAACCTCACAAACGTACTTAACTCCAGCCCATCGTTTCATTCAACGGCGAGGCAGAAGTCGATGCGCTCAGTTGTTATCGCAAACAGGCGACACCTCATCTTAGCTTGATGTTGGCCACGCGAGCCTTGGCGGGATTTGATGTCTGAGAGCTCCTGCTGAGAGCTTACAAAGAAAGACTGCTAGAGTGGAGACAGAGGAGCGAACTGCCCATCTGCTCCCATGTCAGAACGGAGATATCGTCACGTTTACCAGAACTGCCACGCAGGAGACGGCCTCAGAAGACAGCCCGGCCCGTCCATCTCGCTCCGTCCTGCACTTTCCCCACTCCCTCTCTCCCTNCCCCCCCATGCCTGATGCCAAAACAGCCGATCTTGTTTGCTATGAGAAATACAATCACGAATGATAATAAGATATTCTTATAGAAAAACAGGGTATAAGAACAACAATAATATTGATATCATTGTGAATAGCAAAGGTATTAGTATGGACACTACTTATGATATCACTAAGTTCTTTTTTTTATGTACTGTTGGTATATTTTACTTTTGTTTTAGTGACTGTAGTTGTATTCTTTGTCTGCCCCTGGTGGCAGCAGGAGGGTTGTTCTTTATTCAACCGAAGAAGCCAGAAAGACTGAGTCCTTAATTCCTGTTTTTGCTGTTTTCTGTAGAATATTTTACTCCATGCTCATGAAATTGATTTGCTCCTTGTGGGGGAAAAAGTTCCGACAGGATTTTTTGAAGAACACATTTGAGGAGAGCTGACACATCCTTTTGGTGTTATAAAGAGATTACAAATCACATGCGCACACGCACACTTAACACACTGTGTCGTTAACCGCGGGCAACACGTTTCGTCCAAAGCCGATCCCTGGAGAGGAAGGACGTGCCTTAAGCGGATGTGTCCTCCAGATCAGATCCGGTCCTCGGCAGCACCGGGAAGGACCCGCGTGGTTTTAGGCTGCTTCCCTTCATGTTTATGAGCCAAACCTTTGACAGCAGGCTTCAGACGCTGCTGGCGATGGTTTAGATACAAGCTCTGATACATGCTGTGGAGATGTTTTATAACTTTGTACCATTATTTCAAGTGACAGCTATCAGCAGTGCGTTCCATAACACAGCAGCCTTTAGACCGCTTGATTTATTCAGGTTACTTCACATCAGACACCAAGCATTTAAGGCTTGTTTCCACTTCCTGTCACCTGTAATCTCATTATCATTTTCACTCGCAGATCTGCAGGCAACCTCAGAAAGCTTTGTGATCTCGTGTGTTTGGATGCTGTGTACGGTTAATATATGCGCTGTCGTTTATGTAGGGAAGTGCTGCAATATGCTTGGAAAAATGCTGTCACCCCTATGACAACGATGCTGATTAGAGGTCTTCACAGGTCACGGTTTCTTGGACCTGAGACCTGAGTTGGTCGAGGTCCAAATTATGTTTAGTCTAATCAGGTCAGGCGTGACATTTCCTGGGTTGTGTGTGTCATCGTGTCGAGTTTGATCACGTCGTGCGTCCTAATCACGGAACAAAATGCAAGACAGAGAGTTTGAGCAGAAAAACAAAAGCGTTCTCTCTCCATTTGGGTAATTTTGGGTCCACCGCGTTTTGGATCAGTCTAAATATCCCCAGGATCGAGTTCCACTCTCCTTGGGTTCCTTTCAGGTTGGGTTTCTCTCTTTCTCTTTTTTTTTTTTTTTTTNTTTTTTTTTTTTTTTTTTGATGAATTCATGTACGTTAGGTTCGAAAGGGTTTCCCTCGGGTCTGTCTTGGATCAGATTCAAAACTCTGGACCCGTGAAGACCTCTAACGCTGATACAAGCTCGAGCTGAAGAAAAAACATCTCGAACACTGCCAGAGGCGAACGGGAAGGCGGCCATCTTGAGAAAGCTTTTGATTGATGTAGATCGTCTTTTTTGGCCTGGAGGGAGACCTCAGTTATTGCACAGGATCTTCACTCAGCATAGGTTCAGGCTCTAGGTGGACATGCCTTATCACCTCCCAACCCCCCACCCCCCAGCTATCTGATCTGATGATGACTCATTATATTACTGTACAGAATAAAGAAGCCTCTATTAGTTATTTAAAGGTATGATCTTCGATTAGCTGCCGGTGTGAGAAGTTCAAGGGCTGCAGGAGATTACGGCGTCGTGCCAGCCTGAGATTGGAGCTGCTGGAGTGTGTAGTGTTCTTTGTCATTGTGGGCTTCTATTTTACACCCTGATCTAAATGCGCTGATGAAATAGGTTTTCGTGTGTGTGTGTGTGTGTGTGTGTGTGTGGAGGGAAGCAAATCACGACTGAATGATAACAGCTGTTTTTTTTTTCCACTGACCTGCTGATAAGTATTCATAAATTCAACAAGCTCTCCTCCCTCTCGCTCCATAGATAACACAGTTGAGGTGAGACTGATCGAATTAGCCTTAAATTAAACAGACATGTCCGCCCATCTTCTCCTCCCCCCCTCCCCTCCTCCCTCCTTTTAACAGATTGGAATCTCTGGAATTTTTATATGCGCACCTTTTGAAAGTTCAGGTCAACCGCGATCCGCACGACGGCAGCGTAAGAAGGAGGAAAGGCAAACGGGGAAAAGCGAGGCGGAAATAAGAACGAGCTAGAAGAAAGAACACGGAACATCAATCAGAGTCAGCGTTAAGCGTGTTCAACCTTTTCCTTGTAAATACTTATATTTAAAACTCTTTTCACTTTGTACAGTAAACAGACAGACAGGATGTAACTTTCAATATGTTTTACAGCAATTTAAGAAATAAACAAAACAATCATAAAAACTCATAAAAAACAAAAAAACGCGCTGACAAAAAATATGCAAAATATAGTTGACACAAATATTACTAATCATGATAAGTGATATAATTGAAGCTCTTTTTTTCTTTAAATCTCATGTTTACTTAATTATGATAGTTTACCGATCAGTATACAGATTATGTTAAGAATTATGCTTTTACTTCTTTTCACTAAAGTGTTGGAAATCAAGGATAATTTACTGTAGGTGTAGACGTTTGGTGATAAAAGGGGAAAGTTTAGTTTTAGGAGTCTTTGCTAAGTTTCCCTTGAATTGTGTTAGACTCTCTCTTTTTAAGGTAAGCTATTCTTCATGCTTTTTGAGATCAATTCAATTATCTACACATTTATGTAATACAATATTACATGTATACATAGATGATATTTGCATATAGAGGCAGTATATTGTGATCCTTCATTTTTAAGCAGCAATCCTTGTTAAAAACTTATGAGATATTTGTGTTTTTGTTGCCCGTTTTTTTCCACGAGGGCTCTAATGGCGATCGCACACATGTTTTAGAGCCATCATGGCCTCGGCCTATCCTGTCCCCTCTCTATGTTTGGGATAGACATCACTGTGGTAAAGGAAGACTTACACACACACGCACGTGTACTGTACACACACACGCACACTCACACGATACACATTTCCCAGTGTTACCGTTGTTAATATTGCTGAGGATTTCAGCACAGTAATGAAGAATGAGAATGATTTCATTCTGTTGAGAATCATTTTGGTGTTGAAATGCATTTGTGCAACCCCTTATTAAAAGATGAAACGTTTTCGTCGTGTCTCATGATGTACCAACTGCTGAAACTTTTTGCTTCAGGGAAATTTATGTCACCTATTACGAAACTCTGTTATCTGACTGCAAATGTTTGGAATCTGATTCATTTTGTGGCCTGCTTGTGTGAGAGCAGAGGGGGGAAATGTGATTTGTAATTTGTTGTGTACATAAGCAGTTTTATCCCCGTGCAGCCAGAAATTATTTCCTCCTTTTTTTTTCCTCCAAAAAGTCTCTAATCTTCTCTCCAGCTCTGAGAGAAGGAAAGCCATCTCTCCTGTTTCTCTCCTCAACTGCTTTCATGTCCACAGGGTTGATTGAAAAGTGAAAAATGCACCAGGATGCACATCAACTCTGTTAGCTTTGCGTATTTTTCACGTGCATTACCACGTTTTATTCTGCTCATTTGCAATAAACAGCAAGACCAAAACGCTAAATGCTCTTATATATACCAATACGTCAATTTATGTTGTTTATTTAGAGTTCATTGGAAGGTTCCAGATGATGTNCTTATATATACCAATACGTCAATTTATGTTGTTTATTTAGAGTTCATTGGAAGGTTCCAGATGATGTCGCGGTAAACATGCTATCATCAGGCCTTTACCGCCTCCAGCTGCTTCACTCTGTAGCCAGCGTGTGTTCAGCCGGGCAATGATGCAGCGTAAGCAAACCTGTCAGTATTCTTTATTTCCCTAAAGGCCAAATTGGTCTCAACCTCCCTTCTGTGCACACGAGCATGCCACAATGTCGGCTTCAGTGGTTGGTGTAAAGCAAAAACACTGTCACAATTTCAAACCCAAAGAAACTGCTGTGGCAGGCTAGCGAGCCAGAACATGCTAATCTAATGTGTGTTTTTTCCATCAGGAATTCTGACGAACAGGTCCAAATAACACCAAACACGGGTCCAAATGGATTGATATACATGATTACCATAGAAGCCTATTGATGAAAATCTTTACTTTGCTCTGGTCTGAATCAGAGACTAAACTGCTGCATTTGCCATTTGGTTCTGTTTGATTTTGCACAGTAAAAAAAAAAATCCAAGTGAATCAACATGTACCACCAAAAGTCATGTGACACCGCTTGCTCTGCTCATTGGTCAGAAATGTCTGTAGGTGGGAACAACAAAATCAAAATAGGAAGAAGTTTGCTGGGCTGTGACAGCTAAATAAACGTGCATGAAAGATTGAAATGCGCTACTTCTCTAGTCGCAGTCATCACTATGGCCGTATACCAAGCAAAATCATGCTAACAGAATGCTTAAGTTGTCTGGAAAATCATATATTTCTTCACATTGTGTGAAGCAGAAGTGCTGCTTTACAGGAGAATTCAGCTGAAATAGAGCACATACAACAACATGCTAACCTTTACCATATTAATCTGAAAACATGCTAGCTAATCTTTACAATGCTATGACCCTTTAACAGCATCCGATTGATTGGCTGCGTGTAATCAATCAGGCGTAGTTTACTTAACGCCAACCACACTCAACCTCTCTGATTCCAGATCAATCAATAGATCAATAGATTGCTCTGTAGCTGGTTCAAAACTAGCACGGATTATGTTCACACCACAAACAAACCGTTCTAGAGTTTGTTTGGAACCGGACCGAGATCCTCTCCTGAAAGTACTTGTACGCAGTGCTTGAAGTGGGCCGGTACTCACCGTACACAGTAGAGATGGCAATTTCAGCACCCAGGATCAATACATTTCGAAGCCGTTTGAAACTTCCGGTTTTGAAGCAGGGTCTGTCTTGAAACATCAGTCACATGACCACTGTGTCAGCTTCTATAGTTGTAGTTCAGGTTTCTGCCAGCAGGCTGTGCACAACCAGTGTTTCAAAACGTTTCAAAACATTTCGAAACAATGTGCGTTTCAAATGTATTGAAGCTCTTTTTAAGATTTTAAATTGCCATCCTTAGTATGCAGCACATGGACCTCTGTGATTTTCATTTCAGAGTACCGGGACATTTTCAGGAGCACCAGAACCTCTCAGAAATCTTCCGTACTCTACTGCAGAACAACGCAGAGGAAAACAATAGCAAAGGTGCAGCTGGACGAATTAAATCGGGGGGCCATGTATTTATAGATACCAGGGATGGGCAACTTTGATGAGGATGATGGCCAATAAAATTTCATTCTGACAGTCAAAGGACCACATTAAATAAAACAAAAATCACTGTGAACTCAGTACATACCTGTCAACATTCAGCTTTGAAAGTAATGGAGATTTTCTGGGACATGACCCCCCTCCCTCAGAACCTGACCCAATGACCAGCCAATGGTGACCAGCACACGGATAAGGGNACCCCCCTCCCTCAGAACCTGACCCAATGACCAGCCAATGGTGACCAGCACACGGATAAGGGTACTGGCACCCTTTTTTTGTCCACTTCAAACATTGCTTGTACGAGTTTGATTGCTGTGCCCAGCCCTCCTGAAAAGTACCAAGCGGAGAAACGAAACCTGGTCCGATTAAACCAGACGAAACCATGTAGGTGTGAAAACGCCCTTTTTTGTTTCCATGGTGTTTGACCTGTTTGTCTCACGTCAGTTTTCACGGTGACTGAGCTGAAGTGTTAATAACTTATGTTTGGATGAGTGATTTCATCCCATCCAGATAAGAAAAATCATATTGTGGATATGATGGATTTGGTGTGAAGGTCAAAGTGATTTAGCTGCTTGCTGCATCACCTGCGTGCATGTGTGTGTGTTTTATCCCTGTGTGTGTCTCGATACTGGTGTACACTGATGCATATAACATTTTCTATAAATTCCATGCCGTTTTATGTTTGTATTTCCCATAACTCATAACTCACGCAGATAACCTGGATGGGTGCGTTCTCTGATTAATGCTGGTCACATGACTTAAGGGGTTGCAGCTAAATGTATTTCACAAGCTGGAACACGCTCATCTTCACCGAAACTACAAAGCCTGATTGAATTTACTGTGGGCTGACAAAATGTAAATGATGAATTGTACACATAATGATATACATAATCTTATTCTTGGCCATTCTTTTCTCTTTTTGTGGCCCGTTTCTTTAAAATAATACCAAAATTTTTACACCATACAAACAGAAAATGACACAAAAACAAATAAATGTACAGGTTGTGTAAATACTGAATATTGGGGGAAAACATTTTCCTTTTTTGTATGGAAATCATCGAAGTAATCTCAATAACAATTAATCATGTCATGATAAAATTGCAAAAAACATCAAGGTACTTCTAATAAGGATAATAATGATATCTACAGTTATAAGTGCTCAAATAAGACTATTCTTTCTCTTTGTACATGATGAACAAAATGAAGTGTTGAGTATTAATAATAAAATAACTATAAGTTTCACCGACGTGCCGAGTCTTTTTCAGCTGGTTTCCTGTGTTTACCTCTCTGCCCTCCCTCCTCCACTGCCTCCTTGAAGATCTGCCATGCACACCCACATACACACACAAATACACACACACACACACCTCAGCACCTCCTTCCTGTTTTTTTTTCTTTCTCTCTATGACTGGTATTTTATGTCAGTGAAGTTGTGTATTTCTCTCACGTCCCCCCAGCTTTGACGGAGTCCGTCCAACGTAGTGGATACAGAGACAGCGTTTGTCTCTCTCTCTCTCTCTCTCTCTCTCTCTCTCTCACTCACTCATCTATGATCTCTGTCACTTGATCTGTCTCTTGAGTTGGACTGAGAAAAGGAAAGGAAAGGAAAGGAGGAAAAACAGGAGAGGAAAAAGCACAAAGAAATGGAAAGCAGAAGAAAGGAAATGAGTAAAAATGGAAGGAGGGGAGAGGATAAGTAAAACAAAAAAAGTCTACTGAAAGAAAAGAAAAGGAGGACAAGGAAAGGAAAGGAAATGTGGACAAAGGAAAGGAAAGGTGATCGAGTGAAAAGGAGAAAGACAAGGTTGCCTGAGAAACATGGCCATATGGTGTGTGTGTGTATGTGTGTGCATGTGTGTGTGTATGTGTGGTGGAGTGGGAGGGTGTGGGTTTCTCCCCTCCAACCCCCTCATGGCTCTGTACTCCCACTCAGCGCTACTCCCACTGCTCCTGCTGGACTCTGAAGGACTACACACCTCAGGAAGAAAAAAAATCCCATCATGCTCTGCTTCTCCAGAGGAAAGTGATTAAAGGACCATACTGGTGATAATGCATGTTTGAGCCCAATATATACAACCCATATAATACATGTTACATTACTGACAACCCTTTCCCAAAATATATAGTGGACTGGTTAAATTTTAGAATTTTAGAACTATCCAGCCTGCCATTAGTTCATTTCTTTACTACAACATTTCCTTATTCTCATGTCGGGGAAGCGGTTCATAAAACACACCATCGTGCAAAAATTAAGACCTGTTTCAGTGGTAAATTTCAACTGTATGAAATCTGGGTGACATTTTAAACTGTATTTGCCTCACGTGTGTTAGTGATCAATAAATTTGATATTCAAGCCCATCAGCTGATCAGTCATGGAGAGAATTGATCCAGTCTTGCACGTTAGTTGCATTGCACCTCTTCCTCAATTCTCATCCACAGCCCTCCAGGTAAGGAAACACATGCAGAATTGGTTTTATCTGATTATAATATTTACATGTTTTAGTGAAATGATTTACAGTGGCATAATATAGGTCTGTTACAGAGGGGTTCCCAAAATTTATCATGTCAAGGACCCCTAAATTGTTGCGTTCTCCAGCTGAGGCCCTCCACCTACAAAACATATCACCCAGCCACATACTATTCAAGGAATAGTAAAATCTGAGTAGTTATTCATACTTTCAATCAAATTTATTCACTAGTTTCAGTATTCAGTATTCATTGAATATAACATTAACCACAATATTCAATATTAACTATATTCCTCTGTCTAATCAGCATTTCTTCCACGTTTAAAAAATTCAGCAGATTTTTCTGCCTCACCTGGAGTTTTTGTTGAAAGTGTCTTAAAAGTTTAGAAGGTTTTAAACACTCATTGGAAAGGGTCTCAGACCCTATCACTTCAGGATAGCATGTCCGTCTTTCCTCTTTGCTACGGTAAAACCAAACCAGACTCGTACTTGCAGTGCTTCACTCTGGTCTGTGTTTCTGTTTTTGTTTTGTTATGTTTTATGCTGCTAGGCCGTTATCATCTTCTGTATCTTCATCTGGTGTACTCCTTTTCAGAAACATCCATCATTCAAAGACTGTGGGTTAGCTAATGATCAAGCTGTACAACGCTATGCTAGCTGCTCCTATTAGCGTGCTAGTTAGTGTAACATATGGTGACCTTGGCAACTTCTTAAAAAGGTGATGACGTTGATGATGGACTGATGAAAAATGCCACCTGGTTCACTAAATGAGGTCAAAATTGAAAAGAAAAGAGGACATCATTGCTTATTTTTGTATTCTTGCAGTTAAAAAACATTTTAAGATTATAATTTTATTTATTTGTTTTTAAAATTTCTTGTGGTCCCCACTTTGAAAAAGTATGTGTTACAGAATAAGCTTGCACAGGTTTATGCAGATTTCAATCTAATTGCATCATGAATTTGTAGTTCACCTCTTGTCAACACAAGTGGTCAGCCCTGAGTTTTTTCCCTCCATTTCACAGTCACCTGACGACTCACCTGTGTGCTATTCCTACCAGCAGCTTCTCTTATTCTCTTCCAGATCATCTTGAAAGGCCTGAGCATCTAACCATTTTCTTCTTTTCTGTTAGCCTGTGTTCCAGCCTGTTACTTGTTGGTGAATCCAAATCTTGGTCTGTTCACCGTTTTTTGTGATCATCAGCCCATTTGAATCTGTTTGCTCGTTTGGCTGCCTGCCTGTACCCTGTTAATAAATCCTGACCTTGACCCAGTTTTCTGTTTATCTGCTGTCGCCCTTTTGGATCTTTTTTTTCCCAATTACCTGCCTGACTGTTTATGAATCTTGACCTCAACCTGTTCCTCGTTTTTTTGTAATTATCTGCCTCAGTTCTTACTGGATCTGCTTGCCTGTAGCAGTGTATTCTGACCGTCTGCCTTCTCTGTATTTTTGCCTTTTTCTATATAAATACCATTTATCTACATTTTACCTGTCTATTGCCTGCAACTAATTTAGTCAAACACCATAGCCACCCCATGACAAATATGATGATTACATGACATTTGAAAAACTTGATTTATTGCCTTAGATGAACAACAATCAAAAAGTTTTACATACATTTAAACATACTGATTGTTCTGAAATGCTCCGGTAACTGAAGTTATAGAGGCTGAAAAGGCAGAAGTAACTAAAGTGCACATAGAGAGCAAATATCTCCACCAAGGCCCTGTAGTCCTCTGATTTCCAGAATTTTCTTTTTGTGATATCCTGATAAACAGAGAGAGAAAATGCCAGTGAAAACACGACATCTTTGGCAGAGCTATTAAGTTAAAAGGTTTTTAATAAGAACACTAAATCACCATGTTTGTGTGACGTAACCGTCTGAATAAGAACCGACAAATTCGGCGAAGCTCCGAATAGAGTTTGGAAGGTTTGGAGACAGGAGAGAGTGAGAGAGTATGGGAGTGATTGTGGAATAAAAGAGGAAAGGTTTTAGAGAAAAAGACCTGGAGAGAGGGACAGATGGAGGAAGAAAGAGGATCCAATGCCTCAGACCATCGCGTGGCTCCCAAAATAGTGAAGATGAGATTAAGTGGCTGCAGAGTCTCCAAGAAGCGACTCTCACCTGCGCTTCCCACAGACACCAGCCAGGAAACAGGTGTATGCAAAGGTGTGTAGCTGTTCACAGTCATGATGGGAAACGTGCAGCCAAGAACAAACCAGAGAAGCACAGTCAGGCGTTGCGTGTTTGATCCGTGTAAAATGTAACGTGGAGTGACGCTACGGTACCTGCTGGACGCTTCTCGCTCTTTCAGTCCCTCGTGTGTTAAGTTGATGGAACTTGATATCGTGCTGTATGCTAAAGGTCGAACTTAGACTCAGGATTATAGTTGATGTACACAGTATATCATACATATGTACCACTGGTGCATGTGTATGAGCATGTGCATGGTACTAAAATTAGATCTATGCACGCGCTGCGCTGGCTAACAGAATCCTCCATAATTTCAGCAAAGTGTTTCTATGCAGACCATCTAATATTGTGACGTGACTTTCTTTGACACGTGCACACACACACACACACAACATGCGTGTTTGTGAGTACAGTGTATGGGTTCCCAGACTCACAATCTATCCATCCATCCATTTTCTTTACCCATTTGTCCTGTTAAGGGTCACAGGGGGCTGGAGCCTATCCCAGCAGTCACTGGGCAAGAGGCGGGGTNTTTGTCCTGTTAAGGGTCACAGGGGGCTGGAGCCTATCCCAGCAGTCACTGGGCAAGAGGCGGGGTTCACCTGGACAGGTCACCAGTCTATCACATAGAGACAGGCAAACTCATTCACACCTATGGCCAATTTAGAGTTTCCAATTCACCTGACCTGCATGTCTTTGGAGGTGGGAGGAAGCCGGAGCACCCGNATTTAGAGTTTCCAATTCACCTGACCTGCATGTCTTTGGAGGTGGGAGGAAGCCGGAGCACCCGGAGCGAACCCATGCAGACACACACAGAAAGGACCAGGTCGGATTCGAACCCAGGACTTTCTTGCTGTGAGGCGATAGTGCTAACCACTAAGCCACTGTGCCGTCCCCCAAACTCACAATGCCCCTTTAATTTCATCATAATTATTTCCTGATGCTTAAAAACATGAAGTGAGGATGGGCTGTTTGTGAGTTGGCTGCAGGTAGAAGCTGGACGTGGCTCTCTACCTGCAGCAGGTGTCTCCTTTCTGCTCAACTTTATCTGATCAGGATGGATGAAGGGATGCGTCCAGATGCTGCACATTTTCTAAACAAATTTAATCAATTTTGTTAATCAAACCCAGGGGAGACAGACAGATAGATAGAGGGAGGAGAGAGACAAAGATGGAGAGAAAGACAGAGAAACTGCTCTCTCTCTCTCTCTCTCTCTCTCTCTCTCTCTCTCTCTCTGTTTCTGTTTGTGTATCGTTAATGTGCAGCATCCTGTGTTCATTTGAAGCATTTTTTGTGCACGTCCTCCAGAATTAATGCTACGGATTTGCAATACAGCTACAAATACCTACAAAAATTGTGGGAGGAGTAACATCAATCTTTGTCACGTTTGCAGCACAGTGACAGCAACAACCAGGAAATAGGATTTGTTCATGGCCTCACTTAGCTTTTCGGCTGTTGCTGCCATTGTTGCTCTTGCCATGTCTCTTTTCTTTGTAAGTAAAATTCTGATTCCTTGATTGCCAGTTTAATCAGACATTAACAGTAATAAAGTGGAATAAATGCACCCATCGTTGGCTGCCTTTATTCAATGACTACTCCTTCTTCTACGTGTGAAATTATGGCAGAACGCAAGCTGATAGGCCAGAAGTACAGTGCTGGCCAAAAGTATTGCACCCCTCCTGTATTTTTGTGTAAACTTTACCAAAGTACCACTCCAAACACAGCAAAATTCATTTATTGGTGTTTCACAAGTAGTTGAGAATATTCATTCAGAATACTGAACTATTCTTTAGACTTAAATATGGATTTCAGACTAGGTAATATGACTATAATATTTCTACAAGTCAGTGAAACGTGAAAACCATTTGACCTCTGACCCTACCTCAAAGAAGATGTTTTAACTTCCTGTTTGATCTCTACTAATAGTATTGGTACTTTTCCTTCAAATCTTAACAATATGTCAAAGTGTCTTGCTACTTAACACTATTAACAACTATTGGCTTTTTTCAGTTGTACTTACTCTAACACACTAAAAAATANGCTACTTAACACTATTAACAACTATTGGCTTTTTTCAGTTGTACTTACTCTAACACACTAAAAAATACATTTTGTTGTGTTTGGAGTGGTATTTAACTCAGAAAGAAAAGTTTACACAAAAATACAGGGGGTGCAATACTTTTGGCCAGCACTATAGGTTCGATTGCAGCCTGATTTGATTGCCTGTTCTGGGTATCCCAGATGTTCTACATGATTTTTTTTCAATCTGAATTTTTTCACACAGAATTTGAACAACCTGAATATTGAATTTTGAATATATGCAACTTGATTTTGAGAACTGAATTTGTGGCTTTTGTGGATTTAAATTCAGATATTTATGACCCTACTTTTCGTCCATACCAACCAGGGATGGGTTATGTTTCAGCCCTCATGTTGCTGTTCAATATAGCATTTAATCCTCCAGGTTGACCAAGTATCCCAGCAAATATGTTAGCAATATTGTTCACGTAGCAACTGTGTGCACCAGCGTATGCATAAAAAAAATTGAGTATACCTCTGACCTTATACTTGTCCCTCAGCGCCTTTTTGCCTACACCTGCATAGAGCACCTCTGCTGTCCCCCATCAGCTATGATGACACCCAACTCCCCATCCATCATCCTTCCAGTGGCACACAACCTCTCTCCTGGCTCACATTAATTTTTCAGTCACACTGGGAAGCAAGACTTATTAAATTATTGATAGAAGGGAGTGACATGTAAGGAAAAAAGGATGAGATTTATTAGTAAGATAGAGTCACGTGAGGCTTTGCATTATCTTACACTTGGAGTAACACCATAGTCGGAAAACTGCAATGTCAGCTGGTTGGTCAGTTGTCTGCCTGTGATATACTTCAACAACTGTGGAATGGTTTGACATGATATTTGATGCAGATGTATCCACATTTGTCCACAGTGGATGAATCCTAAAGACTTCGGTAATCTGCTGAAGTCTACTTTATGTTCCACCAGCACGTCAAAATATTTGGTCTAACAGCGTCATCCATCCGTGCAATACTTTGTCTCAGCTACCATTGAATTGTACATGCTAAATATTAATATACAACACTAGTTCCAAAATCCTGATACTCCAGCACTGCATATTTTCCATCTCTCCCTGCTCTACCCACACCTGATTTGCTAAATTGGGCATGTTTCCTTTATCAGGAGTTCCTGCCTCCCAGGTCTTGATTAGCTAAATACACCCGATTTAGCTACCCAAGTGTGTGCAGAGCAGAGAGATGTAAAATCAGCATTGCTGGGGGCCATGAGGACCAGGAATTGGGGCCACTGATATACATGTTGCATGCTCTCTCTTACTGTGAGCATGATTATATTTTGATATAGACCTAAAAGTTACATTCTAATGCTGCATTTGAGCTACCTCGGAAGTCAGATTTTTCCCAGTCGGAAGTTCCGACTTCTGACCTCAAACCGTTCCAGNTGAGCTACCTCGGAAGTCAGATTTTTCCCAGTCGGAAGTTCCGACTTCTGACCTCAAACCGTTCCAGCCAAATGTAAACAAAAAAAGCATAGCTGTACACCAATAAATACTGTAAGATTAAATAAATTTAGTAATAAATGCTAACTAAAGTAAAGTTAGGACTGTTTGGTTGGACTGTGTTTATATCACTCTCTATATATCACTATCATATTAAACAGAGAAGTAAATGTTCTGAAATTATTTATACTTATGTATCAATGGCAAACAGTTATACAGTGTAGACAGTTAACTTGACGATATATTTTGACATTTTTATTTCAGTGTCATGCAAGAAACAATACTTTATTTGGCTGTTAGCTGATCATTTCCGTTCACAAAGCTCATTTCCACAGGTGCATGCTGCCATGTTGGGTGACGTCATACTCGCAAAGTCATTTTGGTCCGAGTTTCTCAGTTGGAACTCCGACTTCAAATACCATTCCAACGCATTTTTCCGAGTAGGAAATTGAAAAAAATCAGACTTCCGAGGTAACTCGAACGCAGCATAAATTATAGCATATTAGCATATTAATGTTAGAATTTAGGTCAAAGCACAGCTGAACGGGACCCTTTCCACATGATAAGAAGTGTGTCAGGAATCAGAGCTCACAGTGCAAATATATATATAAAAGACTATTAACTGTTTCAGTCAATTTCAATGTATTTGTATATGGAGTTTTGTCCTTTTGTATTTACTAATAGCTCCTTCTAAATGGTGACATTCAGTTTACAACATTTTGTACAAGGACCGTTGTGGACTAGGGGAGCTTATTTTTCCTTCCTGGCTGGTCACATTCCATGGTCACACTCTCATGGCTCTGCTCCCCTTCAGTGGGCTCGCCATGTCCCCCACCAGAGATTATAATGTACTGACTTCCTTGTGTACTTTAGAATAGAGCCAAGTCAAGTAATAGGAATAAGTACTGCACCTGCTGGAGGACAACATGATCATCTTTGTCTTGTAACGGTGGAGCTGCCTGTGGCTGGGATAATCCAGGTCTCATTGTTACCAGACCAGTGCTTATCTGGGTGAGCCACAGGGAAGTCACTACTCAGAGATGCGGTGAACCCAAGTGCAGAATTCAGATGAGACGGCGAGTCCTTTAACTTTCTTTGAAGCCCTCATTGGGTTTCTTTTATTACGGTAATTAACAAAGAAAAAACTAAACAGCAATGGCTGCTCTGCTCTGACTAACCAAGACTTGCAGGAACTCAAGACGCTAGGAAAAAACACAGCAGGATAAGTGTTAGGCAAAAGGCACAAACTAGGAAGTACTAGGATAAACAGGGACAAGGTAAAGCAAACAGATTCTCAAACCTCAGATCAGGAGATAGACGATCAGGGTGACAGCAGGCAGGGACGGAGCATGAAGGCATGTCCAAGCCAAGACAAAGACCAGGAAGCAGCCAGGGGTTTTAGCTGACCAGTGGTAGTGTCTAGGTCTCCCTGGTGGAGCGGTGGTTACTGGTTCCTGGCTGGTCTGTGATATGTCTAGTATGTTACAAAGAGATTCTGTCACTCATCAGGTAGAAACTTAATGAGAGGCTGAACAACAGACTACAGTACATGACTGAGCACAGACAAGGTGCAAGATGCAAACAAATCAGGATCTCTCACCTGGAAAAGGGCGCCTGACTGTTGAAATCGGTGCTTATGAAAACTCGCATGAGAAGTAAAAACATGCAAAATAACATGCGAGAGGTTAAAAGATTCAAGAAGACCCTGATTTTCCCCCAATATGAACCAAAAACAAGACGCTCTTACCATTCAAGTCAAGTGTGAGCTGTTTTGTAAAGAAAAAAAGAACAAAAAGAGGTGGAAAGCGAAAAAGTGGAGAAGTTGTGCTATTTTTGTCACTTTTGCTTCCTCTCTTATTCGTTCTCACTGTTGTTGCCGTACATCATGCATGTAAACTTACTGACTGAAAAAGTTTATATTTGTCATCTGTTCTACTATTTTGTTTTCTAGTGGCTGCTAGTGTAACTATCATTTAGGGGCAAATTTAATAAGAATTTGTGTGCATTTTTTTGAGTCAAATTGTATTTGTCGATATTTACTCTGAGTCACACTGAGGTTTCATGCCTGTAAAATGAAAGAAAAGCAGCACAGCTTAAAATTGTGTGTTTTAGTTAATGCATTATGTATTTAGGGCGTTCCTTTGTAGGACCACGAAAGCATGGGAGGCGGGAAAGGGGATTCACTGAAATAGATGGTAGAGCTGATTTATCTCTGAGTGCTGCAGGAAATGGTGGCTGTTTTTAACGCCTGGGAAAGCAGGTGTAAACTCTGAAGTGCTTATTGGAGATAGTTTTATCAAGCAGAGAGACAAGGAGAGAGTGGGAGGCATCAAGAGATTAGATAACTGTGACCATTTTTATCATCGTGATGACATTGAACAAACAGCAGCAACAGTGCATTAAATTAAAAAAAAAAACACTTAAGAAACAGCAATGGCTTTATTATTCCACAAAATGTTTTACTTAAAACTTCCATTTGTCGCTTTTACATTGATTAGTCTCCAAGCATTTTGCAGTTCATATTTATTTATTTTTTAATCAATTCACAGCAGTAATCTTGTCAAGCTATGAAGCAAAACATTCTCAGAATAATTAAAAACCTCTCAGACTGATGGTTCATAATTCCTTAAAGGAGCATACCGGTGATTTGCATATTTGCATTCAGATTGCATTCAGGATTACATTTCTGCCAACCATTTTTCAAAACAAACTACTGAAGCAGTACATTTTTGAATAATTTTTCCTACCTTCCAGGCTGACATTGGTTTCAGTTCATTCCAGTCCGCTATTAAAATATAAGGAAATATAGAAGTAAACTGCTTTTACCTAGAAATTAAAATGATCACGTCCTCTACATTCGAAAGTAAGTGATAGCAGCAAAACATTGAATTTTAAGGTGGGTGCATCTCCTGAACATTTGATTTTGAAAGATTAGGGGATTTGACAAAATTACAGGAAAACTAAAATACTGTTTTATCTTTTGGAAATTGTCAGTAACATAATTGTCAGTAACGTAATGTGTATGCAGATCAAATTTATTGGGCTTAAATGTGCAAAATCACCATAATGGTCCTTTAAATCATTCACTTTTTTCTTGCTCTGTGTGGAGCAAATTTGAACTAATATTTTCTCAGTCAAAGGGACAGCATTGTGAAGAGGCACCTTTGTGCTTCGATGTCTTTAACGTGTGTAGTTGTGTCTTCCGCAGCACAGCTGTATAGCTATTAGCAACAATTCAAATGACCTCAACTGTATTTCTGCTCAGTTACATTATCTGGTTGTAAATACCTCGCTAAGTGGAAGAAATGAGGCGATGCAGAAGTTAGCGTCCCTGATGATAATTGGTGGTCGGTTTGGTAAATATCCCCTTTAGTCTAATTTCCTGTTTAGTGGTCTAGAAAAATCTGAATTTTCCTACAGCACAAAATCATGAAAGCGCAAAAGACATGGCTGCCGAGGTCGGCCGGTCTGACTGTAGGCCTGTGATCTGACCGAACAGAATCGCTTTACGGGGTTTTATGCAAAGGCCAAACTGCAGTAATTCAGCAGCCACTCAGAGGAAAACCTTGCTCTCTGTCTGCTGCTCCATGTCGCTTCGCCCCGTCACTCCTTCCCACTCTGCTGTCTATCACCTGATTCCCACTCTTCCTTCCTCCATTACTGTTTCTTCATGAATGCTATCTCTCTCTCTCTCTCTCTCTTTGTCTTTTTCTTCTTCTCTGATCGCACTCTCACAGTCAGTCTGTCTCACCAAGGCCTCCTTATATTATGCGTCAGCTTGAATTATTATTAGGATGGAGGGGAAAGCGTGGAGGGAAGGGCATGTTGGTCGCTGTAATAAAAGAAAGAGAGGCCCGTGAGTTATGGATGAGAGTTCACCGGATTATGGAGAATGACAGGGAAAGAAGATGGAGGGAGAGGAGGAAGGACAGATGACAGTAGTGGAGGTGCGTGCACTCTTAAGTCTAATAAAGCTTCTCTTCAGTCTTACATCTCACTTATCCTTGAAACTTGTGTCTCAGAAGTCTTATTTGATTGCAGAATGCCTCAGCTTTTTTTGTGTCCCGCTGATGTCTACCGTCAACGTCTGTCCCTCCTCCTCCTCCTCCTCCTCTCTCTCTCTCTCTCTTGACTACATCACTACATCATTTTAACAATTAACAGTTACCTAGCAACAGGATATATCAGTTCAGAAAACACAGAGGAGCAACAGGAATGAAGTAGTATATTATTTACAGTAATATTATTATTAAACCATTTATTCCGTATGTCATAAACCACCGATGCATTTCAAGTTTGTCTTCCAATAGATGTTATATGCAGTGTAGATATATAGAAAAACTTTTTATTTCAAGTTGAGGTTCGTCTGGATCTCAAAAGTATTGAAAACTTGCAATTGCTGTTTCGCTGTGTATAAAAACAAAGTAAAAGCAAGTATTTGAAAATAAGGGAAGGCTGCATTGGACCAATCAGTGATGTTCTGTCTTTCAAACTCCATCTATAAGTTCCTGAATCACCAGATAGTACCTTCCTCAGAATGAGCTCCTGAATTCTTGAAAAAGTTCAAAAGGCACTTTATAGTCTTTTTCAGATCCTGAGGCATCTAGATGTTAGATGCTTCAAAAATAAACCTTTAGGGTGTATATATACCATATCCTTGTGGTCATGTTCAACATTCCAAATACATCCTTCAAAATCAGAAACTTCCCTACATGCGAGCATTCATGCTGTTGGAGCCTGTGTCAAACTTTTCAAATCTTCACAAACGCCTCCAGTGAAATAATTGCTTCCTGATGCTTAACAGTTTAGCAGAAATTGTTGCTGTTCTGTATCATGGAATGATTCAGAGCGAACAAAGGACATGTGCGCAGACAAAATGACAGGTGTGCTGACATGAGGACGAATGATCGAGACGAAGACGAGAGCGAGTAGAGCACAAGTTGTTGTTTTGTATTGCAGACAGAGAACTGGGCATGGGAAGAGAGAGAGATGGATTGCTGAGAGATGAAGAGAGATAAAGAGAGAGGCAGATGGAGTGACAGAACATTAACAAGTGAGAGATTGCTAAGATGGTAAAAGACAGAAGGTGAAAAGGAAGTGCTGAAGAGAAAGGGTTAAAGATGAGATGGGGAGAGAGAGATGGTTGCCTGGGCAACAGCAGCCAGCATTTTCTCTCTCTTTATTGTTCTCTCACGTACACACAGGCATGTATACATATGTTCTCCCCTCCTTCCTCCTCCCCTTCCTCCTTTCTCCTCCCCTCCTGCCTTCAAACCTCCTCCAGTCAAAGTTTTGCACCAACATATTAACATGACATTCTGCCTGGAACACATTTCTTTGAAGGATAATTTGTTGTGGCTGGCTGTCTGATGTTGTGGGACTATGTAGAAGCACAGAATGTGTTTTGAAATGAATGTTTGTATAGTGAGATTAACCATTCTGTTTAACCATGCTGAATCGTACGTCATCATGTCATGTCGAGTCCTAAAGTAACGTATTGTATCCTCTTATCATGCTCCATCCTATCCCATTCTATCCTCTCTCGTCTCCTCTCCTCTCCTCTCCTCCCCTCTCCTCTCCTATTCCATCATATCCCATCCTATCTTATCTTATCCTAACCTATCCCATCTCATCCTCTCCTCTCCTCCTCTCCTATCTTCAGATAGGAGGGGAGGAGAGGTAGAGGAGGAGGAGGAGGAGGAGGAGGAG
This sequence comes from Lucifuga dentata, assembly GCA_014773175.1. NCBI lineage: Eukaryota > Metazoa > Chordata > Actinopteri > Ophidiiformes > Bythitidae > Lucifuga > Lucifuga dentata. The sequence goes on along the minus strand of VXCM01004526.1, from coordinate 67,719 downwards.
GAGGAGGAGGAGGAGAGGTCATGTATATCCTATCAGATTGTACCTTATCCAATCCTATCCTATCATCATGTCACGTGCCAATATCATATATTATGCATTAGGTTAGATTAGAGTCACAATATTTCAAAGAAAAGACAATGTGATCAGTTTAGCAACAGTTTTGTGTTGCAATATGTTAAAAACTGTCTTATACAGCGCAGCAACATCTGAAGTAACAAAAGAACCAGCGGTTTCTGCAGCACAAACTGAGGCTGCTGAACAAATATCTGAAAGTTGCACGATGGTGGACTTCCATACAGTAAATACATCACACAATATTGTATTGTAAATCATTGTACCGTATTTATACCGAGCAGCACTCAACCTGTCAGCTTTCACTCCGCTGACTCGTGTTGTGTACTGTATCAACCTGACATTGAACACGTCTCTGTCTGCCTGACTAGTCATGCGTGCACTTCTGTGGCGCATCCCCACATGACAGTCACCACAGGGGGATAAGTTCCACTGTCTAAGGCCACTGTCATATCACACAAGGAGTGTGTGAATGCATGTGCGTGAGTCGTGTGAGTGACAGACGTGTGTCTGTGTGAGAGAAGAAGAAGAAGAAGAAGAACACAGAATGCTGTAAGGTATGCAACACGTGTGTATGTGGCATTTCCACTGTAGAGGTGTAAATGTACATGACGTCTACATGATGTGATATTTGTACTGTATGTACTGTATGTATGTTTGTCTCTGTGAAGTTGTGTGTCTGACAACACATGCAGTCGTACGCACACCCCCTGTGTGTGAAAGAGAAACATACATCACAGGAGGGAACAGTGCAACCCCCCCCCCAGGGAAGAGCAGGCTAATAAAGCACCGCCGCAAGTCACAAGGACAGAACAGAGACGATGATGTTACCATCAGATTTAATGGCCTTCAGGAGAAGGTGGGGAGAGTAGAAGAAGAGAGGGCAGGAGGTGCTGCGGGGGTGAGGGTGGGGTGGGT
>VXCM01004526.1:23883-66293 GCA_014773175.1 Lucifuga dentata | reverse complement strand
CTCTCTCTCTCTCTCTCTCTCTCTCTCTCTCTCTCTCTCTCTGTCTCTCTCTGCAAGTATGTCAGTCAGGTTTTCTTGCCTGGGATGCTGATGCCAAGCCTCTCCTCCCTCTCTGCTTCTTTCACACTCTGCGACCCTCCCTCCTTTCCTCCTGGTATCCGTAGTGATTGGAGGCAGAGTGCTGAGGTTGCTAGGAGACGGTGAGAGTGTGGCAGCAGGCCTGGTGTGAGGGAGAGACAGCAAAGAGCTCTGAGCGATATTAGGAAAGAGCGCTCCCTGCTGGCCACAGCTGGCCATTAATACTTATGGTGCTTTGAATGAATTACTGTAGGTACCATATGCCACCTCTCATCTTTGGTAAATGAGCAAAGGTTCCGTTTTAATAGAGGTCACAAGGCTAGCAAGAGGTGTAAGTGTGTGTGTATGTGCATGTGTGTGTGTACCGATTAGGGTTTTATGCAGTCCCTGTAATGGCGGTCATAAAGTTCCACTAATGGGTCTTTGAGGTAAATATATCTTTGCAATCAGACTCTCTTAAGGTCACAGATTTAGAGTTGAGGGTCTTGTACATGTATTTCAACAGGGCTGCATCACAGCCTTTGATCTGCACGAGTTTCACTGAAGTTAGATGTTCACCTCAGCTAGCAGCGACCAAAGTTCTCATTTCTCCGCTTCTTAAGTTTTCAAAAGCTATACCCATTCTGCTGATCTAATATCTGGTGTCCATGGGACGCTAATTGTCTTAATGTAGGATGCTCTGGTGGAAGAAGGATCAAAGACTGTGAAGTTATACAAAAAAGCATAATTTACAAGCATAAACTTCAAGGGGTTTGTTGGACTGGGATTTCAGAAAAATAGTATGAGGGCCATCTCCCTCCTTTTTTAGTGTACCGGTGTGGTGGCAGGGCAGCTTGTAAGCAGGATCTCAGCATGTTTCTTGTGTGACTCTGACTCCATGTGGTCATCATGAAAATTGCAAAGGACTGTTGCTTTGGGACATATTATTGGTTGCTGCAACATGAATTGCATGTTGCAGGATGCTGATGCCTTTCAGACTACAGTATTTAGTTTTACAAAATCAGCCTTCTGCATAAATAATGGCTGTATTTATAAGTATATTCATGCATATGCAATCTTCAAATGAAGGATTTAAGTCACAGAAAATACAGTTTCTTCACTCAGTAGGAAGGTGACTGAAGGAACAAGTGGCTCTTACCAGTCAGATCAAACTGTCAGCGCTCTGAATGGACTCATTATAGTTATTATAATCGCAGGCATAGTCAATAGCAGAATTGTATTAAAAGCCATCTTATAAGTGGACTTTACTAATGGTTAGCACTTACGTCGACTGTACAAGTACTTATCTACTGTTCCTCTCACCGTGTGCTCAGGTTATGTCACTTTGTTCCAGCTGAGTCTTAATTACCATTCATTTGCTTGACTGACTTCATACACATATCTATGTATATCAACTTAGACCTTAACCCTGCACAGACAGATCCAGCACACACTCTTCAAATACTGGAAATAATTCTGTATGAATGTTTGCACTGATACGAAATGTCCTCATTTGGTTTTGGAATGTCAAAATATGTAATTTAGGTGTGAGGAGCTTCTTTGATCTAGCTGATGAATGCAGACATTTGCTCAAATTTCTATGCGTGCTGCTGTAAAAATGAAAATGTGGGTATTGTTATAGTCTGTTTAAATTCAGCAGCTCATTTAGATGGGTTGTGTTGGTCTTTGTAAATTTAAAGGTTTTACACATAGCCTACATATTGTTTAGTGCTGTGCTGCAGAGAAAAACAGGCATGATGTCGACCATTAGCTATGCAACACATTACAGCCTTGGGGAGTTTTCTGATTTAAAAATGGGGTTACTAAGGAAAATCTTAATCTCATTAAAATTTCAGTCATATTTTAGCATTATTTTTAAGTACTACTAGTTCTCAAAAGCAGCTTGATTAATGGATGAGGACTGTTTTTGCACTCTTGCAAAAAATGATGAAGAGACATGATTTTCATGATTTAATGGTAATGTTTTTCAGTGTAACTATGGGCTTTGGAATTTTCAAAATTATTTTCAAAGGTGCACATAACAAGGTTGTGTCAATATATTTTATAGAGTGTGAGTTTTAAAGCATCAACAAATTACAAAATTTACAGTGAAAGCATCAACTTGAGGTGGAAGAAACAAAACATTCATCACCCTGCAGGAAACAGCTGGGAACATTTTTGGCTGCAACAAAAGCATCCAATTTTGCAGACGCACTAGAAGATGGAAGGGGCTCTGGGTGACTCAGTGTGTAAGTGATTGTGTGTGAGAGTGTGTGTGTGTGTGTGATAGCAGGGCTTAAGTGTGTTTCTTCACAGCTGTGTTCTTTGAGGCTCTCCTGGCGAAGATTTTGTGACCTTGTCCGTGATGGAGAGAGTCTGTGTGTATCCCAGCAGGCGTTCCTGTTGATTGCACAGGCCTGGATGGCTGACTTTCTGGCCCAGAGCATCGATGCCCTTTATCTTGCCTCTCAGCTCTTTTGCTGTGGCTTATTGGCAAAGGCAGCGTGCGACTGCTTGTGAGCGCTTCACGTTTGATGCTGAGATAATTTTTACAGGCAAACAAGTGTCTGCATGAAACTGCACATGTGAAAACCAAACGTCAATATGTAGCCTAAAAATTATCCACAGTTAAGGCTCTGTGATGCAGTTGCTATGGCAACTATGATAGAAATAGACGTGTATCTGCAAGGGAATGAAACGTATTGAATTGTTGTTTAAAGAAATTTTATTTTTGTGATTGATGAGTGACTGCATGTCTAGAGACTGCGTGTGTGTGTGTGTGTGTGTGTGTGTGTTTCACAGAGAGTNACTGAATACTGCTACTGCGTGTGTGTGTGTGTGTGTGTGTGTGTGTTTCACAGAGAGTGCATATTATGCATGCACACCCATGCATGTGTTTTCATATGTGCATGGGTGATTTGTACGTGAGAGTGTCTGTGTGTCATGTATGTTCCTGTGGCATGTATGACACACTCTGCAGTACATTAGAGTACGGCACCATGGATGGGGGCATAGGGCAGATCATTACGATGGTGGGAGTGTGTGAGTGGGTCTGCGCCGCACTCGCTGGTCCTGTGTGAGAGCAGATAAGCTGAGGCAGACACAACACAATAAATTTAATGGGGTAAGGATTCTGTTTGTAGCGCCTCCATTGTTGTTCTGGTCATGATGATGTTCTGAGCATGCCGTTCCAAACATTAACTAAGGAGTGGATATTATGGTAATGATTTAAATGGGTTTGTGGTTTGTGAATACACCATTGTAACCACACTGTGCACAATAGGTTTGCATTTTCAGCACCAGAGACCTCAATAAACTCAACAAGCTGCAGCCATCGCACCACAGTCCTCTTTTAATGGTGGTTTACCCATTTTCCTCACAAATTGTCTCTTATTTGTTATTGACTTATTCATTTCAGACATAACCTGCTATTCCCACCTCATTCTGTCGCCTCTCCATATTGCCTTTGTACCCTGGTGCCTTCATTAGGCTACCCTAATTCACTTTCACTTGAGATGAAATAAGAACAAAGGAGCTGTTTCAAAACGCTCAGCCCAGACAAGGCAAATGTTGCGTTTGTACCATTCTTATAATCTTAGATTAATTGGTAGAAATGGGAGAAAATCAATGAAATAGCAAAAGCTTCAGAAAGGGAGGGGAGATGGAGGGATGTGATGGAGAGAGATGAGGGAGGGGGTGCAGGAATATGAGTGTGTATGCATTTTCAAGGCGGTCTTTCTGTTGCAAGAAAAAAAAAACAGTAGCTTAACAGGAAAACGAATAGGTCGAGCCACTGATGAAGGCATGCAAATGCAATTTAGTGACGGAAACTGACGCCTGAGATCTTCATGTGTTAGTGGAGCTTGTGTGATGGCAGTGTGTTTAATTTTAGTTGGAGATAGGTGGAATCACCTCAGCGGTGTGTGAAAGAAGGAGAGAGGCGAGGAACAAGACGGGAGGGGGCGGGGGGTGTATGGACCTCACTGCTTACGGGACCTACAGGCACCCCGATTGTGCTCTGCTCTCGTTATTTTTGGAGGTGAGGACAAAAGAAAAAAGGGGGAATTGGAAGAAAGGCCCGGGATCTGAGAGTCGTGACGGGGCCCCGGACTTCGCCGCCGCTGGTCGGGGTTGTCTGGACTCAGAAGGGTGAGGGAAAAGCGGCGGAGGAGTCGACTCTAGTCTGGGGTTTCCTGCCACAGCAGCGGGATTGTCACAAAACAGCCTTTCACTCTTGGAGGGGCCTTGTATCGCTCCGTATTCAGGTATGCATTCAGGAGTACGTTAGCTAGCCTGTCTGCCTTCTCCCTGTTAGCTCTCTCTGTTATTCAAAGAAAAACCAGCCTACCGGAGGATTATTGTCTGATGCAGCAGCAACAGCCACATCAGGTCTGCTGGTAGACGTTATTTATGCTAGCTAACCCATTTAGTCACAGTCAGCCTCTCTGCATTTCTGAGGGGGAACATCTGCACCTAATCACGTCTCTTTTGTAGCTAAAGGCTGCTTTGCTGCCCCGTGCCTTTAGCTTGCTGTGGTTATCATTCTGTGCATGTTCGTAAATGTCTAACACTAATACATAAAAGGCAAATAGGCTGTCTTGCTGTGGTGCTAGCTTGTGGTGGGGCTAGCTTGCTAACCATCATGTGCGGCTAGCTCGCATTTTTAATTTGCAGCATATGATGAGGCATTTTAGCTAACGCTAACCCTACAAAGCTAAGAGAAGCAGCACCACTAAGCTAATAATGCGTATACCTTGCTGTTAGCTAGCTAGCAAACCTCAGGTACAAAAGCCAGTGCTGTGTTGTTAACTACCTGACAACACAAAATCGTAACATGAACCAGACCTGCAGCTTGAATCATTAACTGACTTAGTGTGTGTGTTCCATCATTAATGCAGCCATGGCACTGATTGACAGTTTTTAATTATTGCTGCAGTGTTTTGTGTTGTGAATGCTGCTGTCTAGTCATGCACACTGAGCTCTTTTGATTCATCAGCATCAGAATGTGGATTAAGAGGATTTGAGATCAATAGGTTAATTCTACCACTTTTTTTTTTTTGGCATCACCACGTGTCCCTCAAAGGTGACACTTAACACCACCTGTTTGAGGAGTCCAATGTGCTGAATTATAAGTATATAAGTTAATTTGTAGTCCTCCTTTCTGGAGCTTCTCATTTAACTCTCTCATTTGGACTTTCAGCACATAGTAAAAGTGACAAATGACACAAATTAGACTTCCAGTTAACATCACATCACAAACAGCTAATTACTGTGTGGTTCACAAGAGGGTTACACCATAACACAAGTCATCCAAAGTTCTTTCAGGGCCATTAACCATTTAACAGGATTTTAGACAGACAATAGAGGTTTGTGTCACACACAACAATTATGGGCACTGACACCATAAAGGTGGCATTGTCCCTTTAATTATCACTCATAACAATTAAAGCCCATTAAAATAAGTTAAATACAGTCAAGTTAATAGGCTGAAGTCTCCTTATTGTAAAGAGGTGGGAGGCGGATTACTATTGCTTCTGTCTTGGCTCCACAAAGCTGTTTGTTTACATGAGAAATAGAGTTTGTGACCTTGATTGTGTTACTTTATTGTAATAATTGCATGCTGCTGCTGCTACTAACGCGCTTTTCCCTCCATTACCCTGTTTTGTTATCATTCAGAAGAGACAGCTTGGGCATGTCTTGTAAAGGCTGCAGCCACAGTAACTATTTTCAAAGCCCATTAATTTAAAAAGTCTTATCTTCAGAGAACATATGTGTTGATGGGCCTGTGTGATGATTGAGTTTGGCCACTACAAATAAATTCAGCTCTATGTAGTGTGATATCAGCATAGATCAGCACTGATTTTTTTTTTCTTTTTAATGAAATAAATTAATGTAAATAAGTTATTCTGTACTAATAAAGCTCCAGATCTCATCATTTCAGTCTTAGCTGCAGATATGCTGTATTTACCCCCAAAACTGTGGTTAAATAAATATAGAAGATAAACAGACAAATCAATTTTTAAACCTTCATTAGCACAAAGAGGCATTTTAATATTGCACTATATTGCAATAAATTAAATCAATTGAAGCAGGTATAGTTAATAAATGTTGTCATTTTGTTTATGCATGCTAACATTTCTGATTCATCTTTTTTTTTTTTTTTTTTTTTTTTTTTTTTTNAATATTTCCAGAGTTGAAAATGCTTCTGGTCAGCAGCTGCTGGAAAATGAACTTAACTGCATGGAAATACTGAAGAGAACAGAAAACAGGAACTCAAATTGAGTGAACTTGAAGAGGAATGACTTAATGGATTGCCCTCCTTTTGGAAAATTGTTGCCATGGAACTAGGTAGAATTAAGTGATGGTTGACAGGAAAAAATAAAGGTAAGACAGCTAAATGCTGAAGATAAGGAAGTGCGCCAAGAGGAAGCTGAACACAGAATCAAGCTGAGAGCAATTAGGAGACATGTACCAAAGACTTGTACAGTCCAACTGTATTTGAAAGGGAATGACAGAGAAAAAGAACATCTCAGAATGTATTAACTCTGCATCAAGGAGCTAATGAGAATCTCAATGGAGTGTTTGCCTCTGGAAGCATTTAGTAGAGGTCTGTATCTCGACCTCTTTATTAGTGTTACTGCAGTTTTCATCTCACACAGGTGTGAGTGAGATCCCAGCAAACCTACACACACGGTGAAGAACTGAAGGATTGCTGTTGCAGAAGGCTGTTTCAATGATTTCAAGGACTTTGTTAGTTTTTTTGGGGGTTTTTTTTGCACAAATTAATCCAAACATAGCTCCAATTGCTTGAGCTGCTATCATAGTGGAGTGTAGCGCAGTGTACATATATAGACATTTAGGGTGGAACACCGGCATGTTGGTCATTTGTGATATCCTCAGCTACTCAGTGCCAAACAGCTTTAGCTTCGTGGGAATGATCGAGCTCTCATAATGTTGCGTTTTTTCACAACAGAAACCTGCTCCTGCACATATCTGTTCTTCTGAATATTTATGTTTTGGAGAACTGTTAAAGTGAATATTTTTTAAAGTGAAGACGACCGTATCATCAGCATTTTTGCAGAAGTTAAGCCTTTGCCATTTTTTCTTTTCATATATTGACAAAATTATCATCTGCTTCAACCCTCCTCCCCCTACCTACTTGCAGCTCTACCAGTGATCATAACATCTGTGATATATTCTTCTACTTCAGCTCTAGTGGATTTCAAAAGCATTTCCTTATTTTACTGCCAGGCCATAGACTTGCACTTTTTCATTTATGGTTACTGCCATAAGCCTTCCAGTTTCTGATCAGAAGCATTCCCTGTTATAGACACTGACGGACATTTCCGTTTCTAACACAAGCTCAAAAAAAAAAAATGCAGAATTTTTCTAACAGTCCAGCTCCTCCCTCTCTCCCCCCTGGGTTCAGTGGAAGGAGTGGAGGGGGCACTCCATATCCCCCTCAGCCAGCGGATCCTCAGATCTCCCCAAGGATGACAGATGATTATACGGGGATGCAACAGCAGAGCCTGCACAGAGCCCATCACCACCCCATTCAAGCCAGCCACATGCTAGCATATGGTGCTAGAAGCAGAGGAGCTGTGGAGCCACCAACACAGGGNTCAAGCCAGCCACATGCTAGCATATGGTGCTAGAAGCAGAGGAGCTGTGGAGCCACCAACACAGGGTAATATTCACAGTGGCAACAGTAGCAACCCGTACCGGAAGGATGCAATGGATTATTATTTTTCAATGGCTGGAAAGGATAGGCACAGACGAGGGGGTGTGGCTTATGGAGGGAGCTTTGGGTACCCCAGTATTGATGGACATATACCTCACCAGTACAGGCATGCTGGAGCTGGCTCTGCAACATCATCTGGCCTAATGTCCCCATATCCACTAGATTTTGGCTCCACTGCTGGTACAGGTGGTGGTAGTGGAGGTGGCGGTGGTGGTGCTGGCGCATTTTCTCCATCTCATCAGTACAGTATGAGCCAGAGCTCTGCAATGCAGGCAATGTCAGGTTCTCAGATGCAGCACCGTCAACATGGACAGAACTTCCAAGCTGTCCATCCTGGACAGCAGCATAGGAGCTATTCACACTCTGGACATAGAATGGCCCCTCAGTACCCACACTTCTCTCCACAGGGGGGAGCATCCACAGGGTCATCGGGAATGTACAGCCCCCCTCCACAGAGATATCTTGATGGGACTGGTAGCGCTGGGTTTGATCCCAAAGTCAACAGCTCTCCCAATGTCAACTCCAATTCAAACTCAGTCTCAAGTTCAGTTGCTGCTAACAATGTGGGGCCAGTGGAAAACGTTCAGCAGAGTTACCATGCGACAAATTATCCTGCATATTCCCCACAGGCACATTCCCTTCACAAGCAAGCCACACTACAGCACCGCAACTCACAGCACAATATAGGGGTGGGTTATGAGAACTCTCTCAAAATGCAGCACCAAGGCTCCTCTCCAGGCTCTGCATATGCTAAACATCATCAAGCCTCCAATCCAAGTATACCTCATGCTGCATCTCAAGAAATAACAAAATCCCCAATGCACGCCAGTGCTCAACAAACCCAGATTAACCAAAATTTTAGCCCCATATCCAACCCTTCTCCAGCAGCCTCTGCAGTGCAGTCACCCAGCTGTAGCTCCTCTCCTTCTCCTTTGATGGGTGTCGCAGATGCACATGGAAATCCTTCAGGACAAGGACCTTCGCATCCTCCTCCACTAAACCCCCGTAGCAGCCATAGTCATGGTAGAATACTGCAGACGATGCCTCAGTTAAGTCCCACGCCCAATTCAAACAGCAGCATCAGTAGTTGTGGTAGCAGTGGCAGTCATAAAGCTCAAGTCATGAGTGCAATAGGAGGGACCGGTCTCCCCCCAACAGGCCGAAACAAAATAGGTTTAGGGACAGGAATTGGATCCCGAGAGGAAGGCTCCACAGTTTATCCATCTTCTCCACTTGATAAAATGCAGGACTCTGGTCTGAATAGTCTTAGTGCATTGACGTCACAAGTAGCCAATTTACCAAACACAATTCAGCACATGTTACTGACTGACACGGTGCTTTCACAGAAGAAAATGAAAGATGGCGGGCAGGTGCAACAGGCAACACATGCCGTCTCTCCGTCACAACCGAGAAGTCGAAATGCCAGTGCAGCCTCTAGCACTAGCACAGTTAAAGAAGGAAACACAGTGGGGTTTAGTGACGGTGCTGATGGAGACTCCTCTGTGATGTCATCTGGAGGCCTCTTAGGGACCAAAGTGGAGCGAGAGGAACAGTTCTCAGAGGGCGAACATGGGAGAGGAAGGCAGATGAGTGGTGCAAGCAGCAGATCTGAACCTACTGGCTCTCACCCGCTATCTCACAATCAGAACCAATCACAGATGGGACAGGCATCACATGTTAAAACAATCACCTCTGATTCAACAACAAAGGAGCCAACAGTTTCAGATGCAGTAGCAAGTGAACCTCGTGTTCCTTCATTGTTGTCTCCTTCCTTTGGATGTCAGTCATCAGAGACGGGACTAGCCTCACATCTGTCACCTCCAGGTTCATCCCCCTCATCCACCTCCCCCACTTTTCCACCTCCCCTGCTAAACTGTGTCTCAGAGCATGGTTCAACAGATAATGGTGACAGATGTGTCCTTAAGAAGAAAACCGAAATTAAAAATGAAGAAATTAAAATTGAAAGTGAATGCTTAGTTAAAAGAACAGAGAAAGAGAGTAACCAAGTGCAGCAAGATGAAGTTAATACACAAGATGGTCAGGACAAAGAAAATAGACGGCACACTGTGTCCAGATTACACAATAATGAGAGGGAAGAAAAACGCACTTCTGAAGATCAGCAAAATGCCAGTAGCGTTGGTGTTATAGTTTCAGCTCGGTCTGAGGGAAGTCATACTGAAAAAAGCAAGCATTCCCAAGATAACTGTATAGAAGAGAAGCAGCCACATTCTTACTTAAGAGAGTCAGTCAGTCATAATGGGGAGGAAGGCGTAGATCTGAGCGTGTATTCCACCCATCACCAACTCCACCAGAAATCTAATTTTGGACGGCCTCAAAATCCTCCCCAGTCTGGACCACACAAATACAGCTACCCAGAATCAGCATACGGCTCAGATATGTCGATGAAAAACAGAGGGAGGCCTGGTCCAGCAGGTGGAATGGAATTAAATTCCAGATTTTTAGGGTACCACCAGTCACAGACTGGTTATGGCTCCATGCATCCAAAAGATGTTAGTGCTTCTGTAGCGGAGGCACTGGGAAAGAGAGGAGCAGGAACAAAAGCTCACGAGGAGAATTCACAGATGCAGCAATTCCCTAGTCTTTTACAAGAGGTTCTTCAAGGTTACAATTTAGACAGGCGTTATGGCCGCGCTGAACAGGCATTTCCTTCCCATCACCAAAGCCAGCAACAGTTTCAAACCAGACACCCGTATGGCTTAGCTGAAAGCATGAGGATGCAGACTGGAGGGGCTGAAGATTCTGCTCATTCTGCCCAAATGACTAGCTCTGTAAAGACCCCACATCCAAACCAGAGGCAGGGAAATGAGCCGGATTTTTCCACAAATCCTCAGCCCTCTGTGAATTCAGAAGCAGTCAATGCTAAGACGGCGCATAATTCTGAAAAACCTGAAGTGAGTGTGACCCAGAGTCATTTACCACATGCTGCAGAGCCTCAGCAGCCTCCACCAAAACATATAAACTTAGCTGACTATTCTCTGCCACAGAGAAAAGTGTTACCTAACGCGTCTGCTCAGTCCTCTGCTGTACAAGAGCTCCTTTTACTAGAAGCAGAGCCGCTAACAGGCAGCATTGGTCAAACTGAATCTCAAAAATCATCAAGCTCTGTATTAGCCCCATCATCAGAGCGGCGCTCTGTCATCTGTGACGTGTCGCCAAACTGCCGCAGCACACCAGAGAGGGACCGGGAAAGTGACAGAGAGAGAGAGCGAGGGAAAAGTCAGAGTGGAGCCTCTGTAATTCAACAGCCATTTTCCTCTCCAGCAGCACCCAGTGATTTGAGTAAAAAGGATCCCGGAGAGAAACAAGTAGTGAAAATGGAAGCGGCATCGAAAGCGGCCGGCCCAGACTCTGCAAATCTACAAACTGATCATCGTGGCAGCAGTGGAACTAATGAGTCTGACATGGATTACCATTCAAAGTCTGTTCATTCATCTATTGTTATGAATGCTGACCCCTATAGACGAGGTAATGTTGATATTGCCTCCCTGCAGCCTCACCCAGTGAACACTAATCCTTTATCTTCACCGTCAAGGCACCAGGCCTATCTTCATGGTGTTGATTTATCAACTGGTAATGCCAGCAGTTTTCCTGGATTTCGATATGGTGATACAAGAGAGGGCAGTATGATGCCGCGCAGCAACCCCCATTTCCCCTCCCACCATCCCTACCACAATTTATCTTCCCAGACTCAACCCACAAATAAGCTTCAAATGTATCCTCACACCCGCGGCCCTCCTCACCACCCCCATGACGTGAATGACTGGGTAAAAGCTATGAACAGGCCATCTAAGGAGATGATGCTGCAGCCTGGTTCTTCTCCAGGAAGACATAAGCTGAGCCAATTAGAGCAGAGACAGAGGATGATCTCCCAAGCTGACATCCCCAATGAACAGCACGCAACTAAAACTCCACTCCATCACCAAAGTGCTTATTATGACCTAAAAATGTGGGAGTCGACACACCCCGGTAGAGAAGGTGCTGGGATGATGGAGGGAGACTCCTTCTACAGAATACAACCCCCTCCCCCACCTGCTCCTTTAGCATCACAAGGCCCCATCCCTCCACAAATGGCTCATGGCCCAAATGCTGCTGAATTGGATGTGTCCAGGGGAGCTGTAGAGGAACCTAAACATCTCCGTCTAGCTTCTGCATCCAGATCCACTAAGCCCTCTGCTGACACGAACTCCAGTCTGCCACAGGTGCCGCGTCAGGCTAAACCCGGGGGCTCTGGAGATACAAATCCACTAATGTTGAGAAGGAGAGTTCGTTCTTTTATCTCTCCCATCCCTGCCAAAAGGCAACTACAGGATGGGTCTCAGCAGAGGGGCGCCACAAATTCGCATCACTCCCCCGTGGCCCCGTCTGAGTCCAGCCATCACAATGAAGATGACTCATCCAGTTCAGATATCCCGTGTCCCAGGCTCTCTTCTCCTCTGCCTGGAGAGAATGCATATTCACATCCTCTGTCTCCATCAAGTGGTAATGCCAAGGTTTTGCCTCAGAGGAAAGGCCGGGGTTTGAAACTGGAGGCGATAGTGCAGAAAATCACACCAAATATTAAGAAGCCAACAAGCCATGCTGATGATGACTCTAATAATTTCCCAGGCTTCTCTCACTCAGAAATATCAACTTTTAACGATTCACAGGACCAAGACTTAGCACATTTCCCCAGGGCTGCAGGAAGGGATGATGGTTATATGGATGAAAGTAACTCCTTAAATGAAACGATTCCCTTTAGAGGGGTTGATGAGACGGGGCCCCTACCTCCTTCTGCATACCCATGTGATCCTCATCAGACATCCCAAGCACTCAAACAAGACTTTGACTTTGGATTAGGGGCTGCCGTGGCATCAGTGACTGGTGATAAGGAGGACTTTGCTTTGCTAGGACCTTTGCCCCCTCCCCCACCCCTTCCTCGCCCCGTTCAGGGTTCCCCACCTCCATCCTCATCTGCCCTGTCTGACATTCAGCATTTTACCAACACTTATCAGCAGCTTGAGACGCGAAGAGGAGAGCAGTCTGCCGCTAACCTTCTCCGACAGAAGCTTCAAGAATCCGGCATGGGGTTTGACGATTTTCCCGGCAGTGACTTCTATGGAGCCACCCCATCCCACCACGGTCAAACCCAAGGGCACTTACTGAATAGACAACATCAGATGGCCTCTGGTAGGTCCAGTTTGTCACCCCAAGATTCTAAGCCTCCTGAGAGTCTTGTGCCAAAAGGCTACTTCCCATCTGGAAAGAAAAAGGGCAGGCCTGTTGGAAGTGTCAACAAACAAAAACGTGCACAGAGCCAAGCTCAAACACAGGCACAGACTCAATCCCAACTCCAGGCCCAGACCACCGCTCTGAGTGCCCCCCCAGTCCATCCTGCTACACCTCCGGCTGCTGCCCCAGCCCCAGACACACCACAGAGTGCCAGCAGCATGTTAGCCTCGACATTACCCCCTGTGTCAGACAACCCTCCCCCTCTGGACCCACCCATTTTAACCCAGGTGGTGAAAATGGATGCCGAGGCTGAGGACACGCAGCCAGACACCGAGATCAAACCTGTGCGACGGAGACGTAAAGGTATAAAAGGTGATGATGAGCCACTGGAGGCAACAGGACGACAGAGGAGGAGGAGGAGAGGAGCGGCAGCAGCAGCAGCGACGTCACTGACCAAAGATGACCCAGATACATCTTCGGGGGCAGGAGGGACTCTCGGCGCAAGCAGAGGATTCCCAGATCCAAACAGAAAGGGCCCGTTTGTTCCGCACATACACGTGGAGAAAAAAGTACCAGAGATTGGGGCAGTGTGCACCATCGTTAATGCAGAGGAGGACAAGATGAAGGGAGAGCGTAGTGCGGTTGGAGGGAAAGCAGGCGGCGGCGGAACTGACTCTCTCCTGACCTCAGCTCTTCCCTCACAGTTATCTAGGAGAGACAAAGAATTGGAGAAAAGGGAATCAGATGAGGTGGAAACTACACTTCAGTCGGGAAAAGCACTTCCTTCATCAGGCTATGTTGTTTCAGGCCCTGTGATCACAGAAACTAATCACTCTGGCCGCCTGCTTTGCTGCCTGTGTCAGAAATGGGCAAATTATAAACACCTCGGAGATCTCTACGGGCCTTACTATCCAGCCGAATATGCTGCAAAACTTCCCAAGAACCAGCCCCAGGTCAGACAGTGCCAAGTTGCTACGGGCCCAAATAAAACAGGAGCAAACTCAGACACGGGCTCCAGTGCTTTGAGCGCCGTCCAAGACACACAAATTCAAGATGTTCCGTCTACCAAGCCGTCAAAGGAGAGTGTCTTCGCTATCAGCCTAGATACAAACCCGACATCTCCTGCCACAACAGTAAGAACCTCCTCTCCAGCCGGCAAAGAGGAAATGATGATGATGATGATGCACGACGTTGCTGGCACATTCAGTAACGCCACCTCCTCCTCCTCCACAACCAGGAAGACATCTCTCACCTGGGATATGAATGTAGATGTCAGACCGATCCCCAAGCTTAAGAGAGAGCCGGACCTCGATATTGACCAGCAACAAACGCAAAAGCAGCTGCAGCAACCGGCAGATGAAGCCCAACAGCGACCTCAACACAGAAAGCTGACCTCACATCCACGCTTTAAAAGGAGGCACAAATCCAGCGAGGATTCCCCCAGAATGGTCCCATCCAACAGTAAGGCCTCGTTGCCTTTCCAGCCCCCTCCACCTGCTTTGGACTCCCTGGGCCCCTTGGCCCAACTTGCCCAGCTGCCACAGATGCCCATGGATCCAGAGGAGCTGTGGGTCCATGAAGGCTGCATCGTGTGGACCAGCGGAGTGTACCTGGTCAACGGGAGACTGTACGGCCTGCAGGAGGCACTAGATGGCGCCAGAGAAACTGTGAGTGGCCTCTAAATCATTTGACCTGTATTGTGTCACGGAATTCAGTTTTGTAACTCATCATTGCTGATGTTCAGTGTCTAGCTCAGCATTGAAATGCATAGATTTTGATTTTATTTTTTCCCCTCACTTTTTTCTGTGGTCTTTCTCTGCTCAGTGCTGCTCATACTGTGAGACGGTTGGTTCAACCCTTGGCTGCTACAGCAAAGGCTGTACACTCAGTTACCACTATCTGTGCGCTATGGAGGCCGGTGAGTAAAGTAAATGCATTAAACACATTTTTACTGTAAAAAGTGAGCTGATGTAAAGTAATCTTTCCCTTCAAAGCTGTTTTTTTTTTTTTTGCTGTTAAAGGTGTGTATCTGAAGTCTGTTTCGTTGACCTCTGTTTTAATATTTGCTCTCCCTTTTCTCAGATTGCTCTCTGAATGAAGATAACTTCTCACTGAGGTGTCCGAAGCACAAGGTAAAAAAGGAGAGGTTGGTTCTCTTATTGTTTCAAGGGAAATACCATTTTGTGAGTTTCAGTGAAAATATTTTCCTTTGCCGCTTTGATTCCTGACCACCCAATTACTGACTCTGGTTTTATGCTTCTGTTCTTTCCACCTCATCTTCTATCTTCCTCTCTCTCTGTCCTCTCTCCTTCTGTTTCTTACTCAATTTACCCAGAGTACCCGGCCAGCCAAGTCAGTGTACCTGGAGCAGTCAGAGAGAGGCTGAGAGGAACAGTGAAGAAGAAGAAACATGGGAGTCTGGGAACTGTAAGTTTAGAATGCCACTTTTTCCATTTCCTGTGGTTTATCAGCTCAGTTTGGATCACAGTATTCAGGATGTCATGTTTCCTGTTTGTAGAAATTATTTGGACAGCCCATCCAGATACATCTGTCCCACCTGTCCCAAAAAGAGTACTCTGAATTTTATTTATTGTCTATTCCTACTAGTAATTGTAACAAAAGTGCAGTTCACCGTGTTCAAAGTAGAAGAAATATGCCGTAATTTTGCGTTCATGTGACGTCACAAAGATTGTAATTGGAAATTACTGTAGTTTGTAAATGTTGAGATGTTTCTCGAGTATTTAATATCAGAATTTGACGTGAAGCAACCACTCCACCTATGGGAATCACTCGTTTCACTGTTTGTGGAAGATCTAAAAAAAAAAGAAAAAAAAAAGAAACTCATGGAACCCTCACACCTTAAAAGAAAAACTGATTTAACACAAGTTTATTTACAAGGTGAAATGCTACAATGGAAGGCCGTTTAGAATGAAAACAGTCAAACTTTTGCTCATACACTCATGGTACTTGCTCTTTTATATGAAACAGTTACATATAAAATCACATGTGTATGCATGCGTGTGCTTGTGCGTATGTGTGTCAGAGAGAGAGAGACGCTTAAGTAGCTTATAGAAAGTCAATGCAGGTTTATGGAAATCTTTGCCCTTTCACTCTGATTTAAGTTGAATAAGCAGCTGTTGCTGTTCAGTTTTTATTGATGTTTTCACTTTTGATTGGATTTCTGGTAACAGTGACAACATACAGGTAGTAACGTTTGTTACTATTATTTGTTTTACTATATGGGAGTCTGGGAACTGTAAGTTTACGCTGTCACTCTTACAAGGAATCGAATGAAAGAGGAGGAGGAAAATGACTACATTGAAAGCTATTTTGATGGTGCAGACTTTGCTGCAGACGGTGATGACAATATGAACGATGAAGGACACACTGAGACATCCACTACATGCTGAAGTTTGAGGCCATCCCCAGATTTAAAAAAAATTATCAATACACAGTTTGTTTTACAATTTATTATGCAGGAAATGACAAAAATATATAAAACAAATGTAACTATTTATTTTTCAAGAAGAATTTGTCAACAGTAGCACATTATGTAGCCACTCTGGCTACACAAATGATGTTTAATGAAGGCATCAGTCTGTATTAGTGCAGCACTCCTGTTGTGTTCCAACTTCCTGCTGATGTGTTTTAACATTCTGTTCAATAGCTACTGTCTGCCTTCTCCCACATCATTTTGGATCAACTTGCTACAAAGTTTGTTCATGCTATTGGGGGGGTCAGTAATNGGAGAGAGATCTGGAGAGTTGGTCCAAGTTAAAGGAATTATGAAGAAAGAGAATTACCATTCCATCCTTCAAAGACACACGATTCCATCCAGTTTATGAATTACTGGTCAAAATTTCATTCTTCAACAGGACAACGATCCAAAACATTTATCAGAATTATGCCAAAATTACATCCATTCAAAAGAGAAGCAAAAGGTTTTGAGAATTCTGATTGGCCAGAGGAGGTTACTTTGATGAAACCAAAGTCTGAGCCTGAAATGACTTCAAAGTGCTTTGATGTGACAAATTCTTCTTGAAAACTAATTAGTTATATTTATTTTATGTCTTTTTATTGTCATTTCCTGTGCAATATATTGTAAAACAGTATATTGATGATATTTTTTCTTTTTTTTTTTTAATCTGGGTGGCCTCAAACTTTTGGCCTGTAATGTACATACAGTGCCTCTTTTCCTCAACTATGAAACCTCAAGCAAGTGTGCACTATTTAATTAAACAATCAATTAGTGATTTATTTTCTAATAGATTAATATTGTAACTCTGTTGGTAATAATAATCTGACAAAGAAGGAAAAGGAGCAGTGGAAATGACTCTCGATTATACTCAATCAGACAATAAATAGGTTTGGGGTTTTTTTTCAAACATGGGCAAACACCATAATTAGAATGAAATCAGCATGAATTGATGTTGGTTTTCTCTGCCAAATACACATGATGGATGACTCAATCAGGTATGAGATAGAGTCCGCCAGTTAACAAAACGCATGTGGAGTTCGCTTACTCCAATTATAGATCAGTACTGTGTGCACATTAAAATTTTGATTATACTCCAAATAAGGCAACAAGTTGTTGTTGTTTTCCCTCAAACATTACGTAAATACCATAATAAGACTGAAATCGACATAAATCAGCATTGGCTTACTAGATTATACGACTGGAAACTGATTTTCTCACGTAAACAATTCATTGCATATAATCAAAGTAAGCAAAGTCATTCAGCAAACTCTCCCTCATACGTCGATGAAGAAACAGAATTTCTGGCACTAGTGCACTGCCTGTTCAAAATGTGCCCGTTCAGGCTGGTCTTGGTGGTGTGCACTGCAGCCTGCCATTAGTATCCATGGAGTGGAGCGTATGCTGTTGCACCCAGAGTGTATCCTGCTGCGTGGACTACTTTTTACCAGCACAGCTCAATTTGAGAACCGCTCATCCAAACAACTTCACACGTGACACTGAACGTCCTTGGGACCTGGTATTTTTGCAATGAACCTGCTGAATTTTAGCTTCATACAGTGCCGGGTTCTAGAAATATTGGTTCCACAGACAGAGAAACTGTCTTTATATGACTGCAGTGCCCCTTGAAAAGATGCCTGTTCAGACCAGGCTGGACTTTATGGTGTGCGCTGCAGCCTGCCATAGGCTAATTTAGTTCTGCATGTCCTCGTGAGCTAGCTTTGTTTGCTGTACAGGGTCAGGTTGAGACCGTGGCACTGGACCGGAACGTATGCTGCCACACCTGGAGCGTAATCTGCTGCGTGGACTACTTTTTTACCGGCACAGCTCAATTCTAGAACCGCCCATCCAAACAACTTCATACGTGACCCTGCACGTCCTTGGGTCCTGAGCAATAAATCTGCAGAATATCAGCTTCATACAGTGCCGGGTTCTAGAGATGTTGGTGCTGCAGACAGACAGAGAAACTGTCTTTATAGATAGATAGATGTTTGCCTTAATCGCATTACAGTCAAATCTGAGGATACTGTGCATGTAAGGTTAATATGAGTGTATGTGCAGGAGATTCATTGTTTTCACTGTAAACAGCCTTAAATACATTGCAAAAAACACACTTTCTGATCTACAGACAGGGAAATTCATGTTTCATGAAAGGACCAATGAGTAAATGGACCAATGCTTAAATGACCAGTGGACTGATGAGTAAATGACTTGGAGCTATAATCTTTTCTGTGTCAAAGAATATCTATTACTTTTTTAATTCTGTTTATTTTTGCAAAAGCGGCTTCAGACTGGTAGAATTCTCTGTGGTGACTTGGTCTGACACTCTGTTCACCTCTGTGATATTTCTATAATCGCCCATCACCATTCAGACCGAACTAATCCTGCCTCCTCCTCACTTTCGATTCAGCTTGTCGTCATGGAAACCAGAACCCCTGCATTGACAGCCTCTATGCAGTTAAACACTAATTCACTGCCGCTCAGCGCTCCTGTCAATAACACAACCTGTCGTTATCAAGCTGCATCGTCTGAAATAACACTGCTTGGCTCCAAATAAAAAGGAAGGACAAATAGAAAAAAAATAAAAGCAAACGTCTGGATTAATCAGACACTCGGAGTGTTGATATGTCCTAACATCTCATTTCAGTCTGCATCAGGATGTAGCCATAAAATAATATCATGACTACTCATGGTATTTTTGCAATATTCATAATAAGCTTTTTGGTGATTGTACATTTTACTGCAAATTTTAAAAAGTGACTAGAAATTGATATGTATATAAAAGTTGTCAGTAAAAGTATAAATATTAACTAAATCCTGTTATATTTTACTTTCTAAACAATAGCTCAAATAAACTTGACCTGTCACTTTTCATTTGTGTATGAAGCCCCTTTCAGACACTCATGCTATGCTGTTAACCAACAGCATAGCATGAGAAAGACTTCTACCTCATGTTTAAAGGACCCGAGTCGCTTTTCTTTAAAAGTAGCAGCAGCAATGTTACAAATTAGGACGTAGTAACATTTCCATAAGACTTCTTTATGACACATGATATGTGTGAATATAAATGCAGTCAAATTGCCAGCAAAGGCATGCACAACACTGTGGCAGTCTGATGTTCAACATTCTGGCGTATTAGGAATTAGATTAGACTACGAAGTGATGCTTTAAATTCCACACCTAGATTACAGAGTTTATTTTGGACTGTCAGATTTTACCAAACACATCTTTTACAAATGATGAAATGGTTGGAAATTGGTCTGACGCAGAAATTAGAGAGCTGCTCTCCAGCCGCGCTAACGACAAGATAAGCAGATAAACGACACTGTGAGACGCCGGTTTGTGCGTTGCACCCAGTTGTGCTTTAAACCATCTCACGCCTCATGTATTACAACTAACTTCCTGTGTTTACCCCGTCTCACCTGGCAGATGCAGAATATCAGTTTAACAGATTCCATATCTGAAAGGGGCTTAAAAAAAATAGCATCACAACTAAAATGACCTCACATTTTAAGCATGTAAACAGCAATCCAAACGCAAAACCTGCAACCCAAATGTTAACATTAAGAAAAAAAATACTGGTAAAAGTAAAAAACAATTGGCTTGAATTATAGAGCTAAAGCTAAACATGCACGCACAATAGAGCAGATCACGCTTAACCACAAGTCTGTGTTGAGGTAAAGAACTCAACTGAAATGAGTGTAGCAGCTAAGCTAACGCTGCTCAAACATCACCGGTAGAACAGTCTTTTCCACTGTTTGGACTAGCAGACTGCTTTGCTAATCTCACTCCATTGTTAGCTTGTTCTGTCACAGGAAGTACAACTAGCTATGCTTGACTGAGTCATTTCCTCGCTTGTTTGCGTCATAAATCAACTTCTTTGCTCTTCCTTGTGATTTCTGACTTTTATTGTATTGACTCTGGCGTTTCTGCTTCAGGTGGAAAAACATTACTTGTGTTTCCACCTTTGGCGCTTAGCTAGTTAGCCTTGTAGCCGAGCCATTTCTAAACAACACAGGTAGCTCCCTTTTTATTAACCAATTAGTTTCCTGTTGTCACATGTTATGATAATGCATCAACACGTCCTCACGCAACAGTGTCGTCAATATCACTGTGGTAAAATTTTATCATATAAAAAAATTGTGTTGGTATTTTTATGAACATGTGATACATGTCTGCAGTGTCCTTCACAAAGGTTTTCCTGTTCTAAATGGCAAAAGTCTCCACCATTTGTTTCAAAAGTACATACAGATAATAAACTTAATTTTTTTTTTTTTAGAACAGGCACGGGAAACTAATTTGTGTTTCCTGTCTTAGGTATGGTTTGATGCCAGATGATGGAGAAATGAGGACGGTTTTCTGAAGCCCCAAACATGACAAGACCGAGATCAACAAAGGAGGAATGTATAATTTCTTAACAGGAATCAGTATAATTTACATTTAAGACGATGGAAAAAAGAAACATTTTTTTCTATGAGAGTTATCACTCTTTACGTCAAAGCAGAAAAAAATATGGACATGCAACAAAGAGGAGAGGAGCTACAAGAAAAAGACTTTAAAAAAAAAACCTACGAAGTGGAATAAAACAACACATCGGGATCGATAGAGGAACTGAAAGGAATTTTTCCACGAGGAAGAAAAGAAACAGCCTTCCTCTCTAGGCTTTCTCTGAATTCGTTGAACTGTTTTTACTCTCATTAATCATCATCTGTATTACCATTTACTTTTTTTTTTTTNTCTTTTTTTTTTTTGTTTGTTTTTTGTTAAATTTTGTTTGCTTCAGATTTTCATTTGATCGTTTTGACGAGAAGCATCGGGAGCGTCAAACCCAGAAGAGGAATGGAGAGGATTTTGCGTCCTCTCACACTTAGTATTCTATCTTACGATATTAGGATGATCAAGTTATTATTTTAGTCGTCATTATTTTGTATCCTCATCGATATTTACTCAGATGAAATAGATGTATCTCACTTTATATTCAACATATCATGGATTGTTATATTCTTTTCATTCCTAGAGAGGGAGGAGCCGGAGCTGTTTGGAATGTCAGGGTCGAATTTGCCACAAAGACATTATTGCCTTGGAGAATGGACATCTGTTGCCTTTCAAAAGTCACGTGTGTATGTATGTGTGTGTGTGCGTGTGCGTGCGTGCGTGCGTGTGTGTGTGTGTGTGTGTGTGTGTGAAAACTGAACAACGCGGATATCTTGAGTCCTTGATTCCATTTTGGTCCTTTTTTGAAAAGTGTTCTTATTTTTCATCGCTGGGGTTTTTACGGTACAGATAGTATTCACAAAAAAAAAAATCACNAAAAAAAAAAAAAAAAAAACAGATGGGACACAAGCTTATTTTTCAAGTATAAACGTTCGTAAGGTGCAAAGAGGCGGACGGAGCGTGAGAGGAGGAGATAACACTAAGGACCGATGCATGCCCGAAATCTTTGACCGCGCTGACTGGACGAAGATGAAGGACAGCTCGGTTGGAGCCGTGCACAAGTAGACACATTCTACAAAGGAAGTCACATTTGACGAGACATTTATGGAATTTAAATACCCTGGAGAGGATGTCATACGAGCGGCTGCGATTGGCCGATAGCACTGCCCAATGGGGAGTGAGCCTAACCAAGTACTTTCGAATGGTTTCGACAAACGGATTGGGAGGCGGAAAAAAATCCATTCAAAACAAGCATTGCCATAAAACTTAACAGTGAGTCTTTCATGGTGTTGTCTTTATCATTTTTTTTATTGTTATTCTTGTAAAAAAAAAAAAAAAAAAANAAAAAAAAAAAAAAAAAAAAGTCAAACTGAAAGAAAACAGTTACACTATCAAAACCATGCTGTATTAGAAACCTGTCAATATGTATATGAATTATGAATACACTTTAAAAACGCTTCACGTCTGCTCCTCTCCTTATTCTCAAACATTATTCCCCGTTTTTCTGCCCCAATTTCCTTTTTTATTTCAGCCAAAAAATTGCTTTATATGCCCAAAAATCCTTTCTGTCACATACTGTATGCAAGCTCTGACTTTCTATTTCAGCCACACACACACACACACACACACACACCTTCCTGTCTTTTCAGTGTGAAGGAGTGTGTAATGTAATTCTGACGTTTTTCTCCTGACTGTCTGTAGAAGATACATTATGAACACATTCTCTCTTTGTCAAGTCTAAAACTTGTGTCAGGTCAAAGATTGAACATTTCTGTCAATCTGTCTGAGAAACTCCCACTGTGAAGGATTTGGCTTAAAAGTAGAGCAGGAGAGCAAAGAAAATAGAACCTTAAAGGATCATACCAGCGATCATGCATGTTTGAGCCTCATATATTCAATTTTCATACATGTTACTTTACTGACAACCGTTTCCCAAAGGAACCGTATTTCAGCTTTCCTGATATTTTGCAAAATCTCTTAATCTTTCAAAATCAAATATTCAAGTGATACACCCACCTTAAAAATCCATGTTTCTCCTGCTAATAGTTACACAGCCTTATGAAGTCACGGTCCTTTAAATTTTTCCATAAACACAGGTCTTCTTTTGGGACTATATTCCCCGGTGGAGGCATACTCACGCTTTTTATTGCGCTTCAATGCTAAAATTATGTAACTTTGAAAAAAACCTGAATACACGTCTTGTTGGCGATGATGGATTACCTATCCCAAGAACATTTCAAGTATCAACAAATTGATTTTTATAGAGTACCAGAATGTATTGAAAGCAATGGCAGTCTGGAAGGTAGGAGAAACATTTTTAATTCACCGTTCCAATCGTATGCTTTGGGAAATGATTGTCAGTAATGTTACGCGTTTAAAAATTGAATATGTTAGGCTCAAACATGCAAAATGGATGGTATGGTCCTTTAAAACAAATGTCTGAATTCAGGGTGTCTGCAAATCCTTAAAGTCTTTATACAGTAATTGTCAAAAAGTCTAAAATGTGTCTCACAGGTCTTAAAAATGCCACAGACAGTAGATTAGATTGCATTGTGGAATCTAAAGAATAAGGAAGAGTTTCTATATAAATTGCTCTTTCAGATTTTAACATAAAGCCGACTGGAATGAGCAATTCCTAAGAAGATCGGGTCCAGTCCAGGTAGCTTTAGTCACACTTCATGTGTTACTGCACCACTTTAAAAGAAAATATTGTTCATGGGCTTTCTGTTAAATCATGGCATAAAGTCATCATTAATTCTGACTTCTCAATTCTGTCATTTAAACATCATAATAAACGCATTTAAGAACTGACAAAATGAGATGTAATGTATATATGAGATTGTTTTTAATTCCATTGATAATTCTAAACTAAAATAACGTCCCTAAACCTAAAGTAAGTGGTGCGTCGTGCTTTTTGCCATTTTGTTATCGTGAACTTGGCTTTGAATTTCATTATAAGAGGCATTAAAAATGTCTTAAGGTAATAAATGTAACTTGCGTGAACCTGAAGACACCCTGGAGTTACCTAGAACGTTAAACCTGACGATAAAGATTATCAAATCATTACATATTGTTGATATTTACACGATCATATGTAATTGGTAGCGCGTTAGTTTTATTGCTTGTTGATTTTCTTTTATTGTAGCAGGTGAAATGAGACTTAAAGGACCATACCTTCCATTTTGCATGTTTGAGCCTAATATATTCAATTTTCATACATGTTATGTTACTGACAATCATTTCTCGAAGAATAAAACTGGAACTGGTGAATTACATAAATGTTTTTCCTACCTTCCAGACCACCATTGGTTTCAGTTCATTCTGGTACGCTAATAAAATCAACTTGTTACTTGAAATGTTAGGATATCTTAAGATAGGTAATCCATCGCAAACTAGATGTATATTCAGGGTTTTTCTTTTTTTTTTTTTTTTTTTNGCAATAAAAAGCACAGAGTGAATGTATGTCTCCACCAGAGAATATAGTCCCAAAAGAAGACCTGCATTTATGAAAAAAATTAGCAAAATTAGTATTATTATTATTAGTAAAATTAGCAGGCAAAACATGGATTTTTAAGGTGGGTGTATCGCTTGAATATTTGATTTTGAAAGATTAAGACATTTTGCGAAATATCAGGAAAGCTGAAATACGGTTTTATCTTTTGGGAAATGATTGTCAGTAACAATGTATGAAAATTGAATATATTAGGCTCAAACATGCATGATTGCTGGTATGGTCCTTTAAGGCTCCCACATGCTGTGTGATTAGAAGGATCTTATATTGGTATCAGTGTCAGACTGCATGACATTAAGTTTGATTCTTGTCAGATTGTAAGATGAATTCCTAGTGAAACGGCGTGCTACGACAAGCTACGACTTGCTCTCTCTGTCTTTCTCAATAATGTCAACATTTGTCAAAAATTTGTCACAATTGTCGACAAATGCCATATCTTCAAATGAAAAACAATTCCTGTATCCAGATTCTGAACCCAATCTGCCTCAAAATTTAATTGACTCTTTTCTTTCCACCAATACAAATCTTCCATCAAGGCTTCAATTTTTGAGAACGCCTATTATCTAAGAAATTCAGGTGAAAACCACCTTTTTACGCCAAACTACAGCCCCCTCTTGTGGCATCACCCCCTCACGTTTTGGAAATGAGTTTCTGTTTATGCTTGAGCCTAAACGAAATTGTAGGATTTAGCTCGTCTCTGCGATGCTGCACGCCTGACGTATTTTTTCACTATTTCAAGGGCAGGTAGATTTCCCGAGCGAAATATGGAGCGATGCGTGCTTTCTGAAGGTGGGGAGCAGATAAGAGGAGGAGGAAAGATGAGTGGAATGGAAAGATGAAAATGAAAACAGATGGAATACAGTTGTCTGTTTTGGATTTAGTGTTATGTGGATGGATTAAAGTAGAGGAGTGTGTGTGTGTGTGTGTGTGTGTGTGTGTGTGTGTGNATGGATTAAAGTAGAGGAGTGTGTGTGTGTGTGTGTGTGTGTGTGTGTGTCGGATCATAAAGCATGACAGTCTCACTGCTCACAGAGGTCAGATTGACGGCCAAAACCCTTCATCACTCCCTACCTGATGAAGAGGATACGGTTAGAGAAACACCTGAATGCATCCTTCACCCTCTACTTTGACTGCTGTGAGGAACTGAGGACAAAGTAAGAGAAGCTGAAGGAGGTGAGTTCTTTTTTTTTTCCTTCAAATTAAACTCTGCTTCACGCTCAGATGTATTGTTAGAGCATATGTTTCCCGGAGAGGTTGCATGGCGACGGCACTTTGCACCCATTTCCTCTGATTTACCTGTCTGTCTCCTCGCCAATTATAAGTCCCGCTGATTTTGTGCTGCAGACTTCATTCAGGAAATGTGATTAGCCATGTAAAACCGTCGGCTCCCCCACACCTCTTCTTTAAAACACCTCACTAATCATCCCCGGCAACTGCTTCTGCCTGGAAACTAAGACACGCCGGTTATATTTTTAGTGACATGCAAAAAAAAAAAAAAAAAAAAAAAATTGGAAAGGCTACTTAAAGTCGAACTCAAAGAAGCAGGAAAACTTCAAGTATTCTTCACTGTTTCTTACTTCAACTTTAAATCTGTTTTGCGTCTTCTCCTTTACACATTTTCAGCCCGAGCCGCATCCTCCGCCATGGCCTTCCTCCAGCAGATCCGCTCCCCGCGGCTCTCCTTCCTCCAGACGCCACGGCCCTCATGTCCTCTTACTGGTGCGTGGGGAAACAGAAGGTTCCCAAGCCGCTCTGCTCGTCCGTCAAGCACAGCAACTGCATCCCCGTTCCCGGACTGTCCAACTCATCCACCATCCTGATCTCCTGGGAGACCGGGGACGACCGATTTGTCTTCCCCGCCTTCCACACCGGCCTGTTCCTCACCTGTGAGGAGAACATCTACAAGGACGCTTGGGGNTCCCCGCCTTCCACACCGGCCTGTTCCTCACCTGTGAGGAGAACATCTACAAGGACGCTTGGGGTGAGAGGGGAGATTATAGATAGAAATGTGAGATAAGGAGGGGAGATGTTAAAATTTTATATTGGAGGTTGAGAAAATACTGGAAATTCAAATTTCTTGCTGATGCTTAGGACGATCAAAGCAAATTTTGCTAAATTTCATTAATTTTTCATCGTCTTAAAGGAGCATACTAGTTATTTTGCATGTTTGAGCCCAGGAAATATATAGAAGATACAGAAGTACATATAAAGGAGTTATCCAAAACTGTTAAAAGTGAACTGAACTGTTTCAGGCTCATAAGATCGTGTTTGTCCTTCAACGCAGCTCATTTCTACCTGCATATATTTTTTTTTACATCTGTCTTATGGTAGAACTGCCTGCGGTCAGGCCTCTGAATCAGTAGTCAGACCTTTATCATCACTTTACAAACAAGCTTTGAAAATTTTAGATCAGAAACCACTAAAATGGCACCACTGCAAAATTATACAAAAATATAATCTACTGAATTTTGATAATTTTATAATTTTTTCATTTCTAAAACTCGTTTGCAAGTATTTAAAAGGGCTGACTCCTCAAATGGTGTCTCAGCTCATTAAACAGAGAGAATTATAGCGGGAATATGACGAGGAATAACTGAGAACTGTAGAGTCCCGATGTGCAGAAAAACTTAATGGAACTCTTTACCAGCAGAAATCAGACAGAACTGAAGGTGTTTAGTACAGAAGTCAAACTCTGGCTCAGACAATGACAGAGATGTGAGCATTAATGAGGTCACGTGCTCACACAAAGACAATTTTTATGCAAATTTAGGTCGATGTGAAGATTTTTATGTTGGAGGTTGAGTTTTAATCTGTATTTTGTATGAATTGTACAAATAGTATTTTTATTGTATTTAAAAGCCTGACCAGGGACAAGAACTACAAATAAGCTTAAGCTAGACATCTTATAATACATTGCATTTTCCACATTTGTCAGTGGAAATGTTGTATGTATCGTCCCTGTCAAATAAACAGTAAATAAATAAATACTACCCGTACGCGCTGCCAACCGTTTTCCAAAACGTAAAGCCGTATTTTAGTTTTTGTGTTGTTTTGTCAAACCCCTAATCTTTCCAAATCAAATGTTCAAGCAATACACCCACCTTAAAATTCAATGGTAACACCTATGCACAATTATAGAAGTTAAGGCACAGTATTTCTCAGTAAAAGCCGTTTTCTCGACTATATTCCCTGGCAGAGACATACATTTTCTTCCATTCAGATCTGTGTCGGATTGATTAAATACAGTAACTTTACAGGGGAAAAAAAAAAGAATGGATTATGTATCTCAAGCATATCTCAGGTCTATACAAGTGGATTTTTGTAGCGTATTGGAATGAGCTGTAACTAATGGTAGTCTGGAAGGTAGGAAAAATAATTCTAATATTTACTACTCCAACAATATGTTTTGGAAAATGTGTATATGATGATATTTTATGTCTTGGGTTCAACCATGCAAAACCATTGGTATGGTCCCTTAATAGCTGGTAGAAGAGACACCAGCATGGTCATCATCAACTTGGTTGCCATGGGCTGTTGTCATGTTAGGTTTGTGTAACCATGGATACGTTAGCAATGACCCTGAAAAGGATTAAGCAGGTTAAGAAATGAATAAATGAAAGGAAAATGGATTTTCACAAAGAAATTCAAACAGAGGCTTGCAACATGACGTCACGCAAAACTGGTTTTAGTAAGGGATCTCATGAATCAGCCCCTGGTTATATGTGCTGCTGATCAGGTTGTGTGTGTGTGTTGTGTGTGTGTGTGTGTGTGTGTGTGTGTGGGGCAGAGGATTTTCCCAAAGTGAGATTATGATCCACATATAAACAGAAAAAGAATCATATTGTGTCATATGGAACGGACAATGAAATGAGTCATACAAGGAGAGAGAAAATCCAAGGTGTCAGTGTGTGTGTGTGTGTGTGTGTGTGTGTGTGTGTGTATGCGTGTGTGTGTGTGTGTGTTCACCCCAAAGAGGATTATCATAATTGTGTGTTCTGGAGATTTAGATTCCAGCAGCATGACTCAATTATGGATTAGAAACCCAAAGAGAAAAAGGTTAACGGGATTCATGGGCGTTACAGGATTTCACCGTCTCATTTGCAGCTGATTTTACTTTTTAACCTCATATGACTGAATAAATTCCAGTAATAAATATAAAATGTATAAAAATAAAAAAAAAGTGTAGCTTTCTGGTTGTAATTTTGCTCTGTGTGCGATCATTTACACAAATTGGTCAGCATATGTAATACATCATTTTATCTTACTCATATTTTTACCTTATTCCCAGTAGAGACAAAAATATAGTATAGTGTAAAAATACTTAATATGCAGGTAAATGTGTAAGTAATTTGTTCTTCCTGTACTGCTGGCTGAGTTTTACAGTAAAATGTGATTTCTGCAGCGGTTGTTTACGTGTGTCATCAGCTTCCAGGTGTTTACCAAAAGATTTTTTATTAATTAACGTTGTTGAAAAATGAGTTGATAATTACTCTCATGTTTGTCTTTAAACTGCCAGAGGAGAAATGTCGAAGGTTTGACACTCTGACTCCAAGATCTGAAAAAGGTAAATAGTATCCTTCCTTCCTTCCTTCCTTCCTTCCTTCCTTCCTAAATTCGTTAATTAATTGCTCTCCTGTTTATGATCTCATGCTGTCCTTTTACTCCTCCTCCTCCTCCTCCTCTTCCTCCAGTGATGATGTGGCTGTCGTTATCAATGGAGATCATGTATGTTGGCCTGCTGTTAATTAGCTGCGTGCTGCTGTCCGTGCAGTTGTGTATCAGCGCCTCGTCCTCCTCCACGCAGCGCTGGGGTCAGCTCCTCAATGCCTTTGCCGCCCTCTTCACAGTCCTGGGAGGTACAGGAAATTTCCAGCTTTTTTTCCACTTTCCACTCAAATGATCTGGCTTGCCACGTCCTGTGTGTGTGTGTGTGTGTGTGTGTGTGTGTCCCCTTTCAGGTCTGCTTGGGATGGTGGCTCACATGATGTTCATGCAGGTGTTCCAGACCACCGCTTCCATGGGGCCGGAAGATTTCAAACCGCACAGCTTCGGATACTCCTGGGCATTCTAGTGAGTTCACTAACGTGTAACACACATGCATGACTCCTCCTCTCTGACCATATTCAAAAAAATCACTAAAAACACACCTTTTTAAAGCTGCTTTTAAAGGACCATGCCGACCATTTTGCATGTTTGAGCCTAATATATTCAGTTTTCATACAATTTACATACATAAATTGTTTTTCCTACCTTCCAGACTGCCATTGGTTTCAGTTCATTCTGGTATGCTGTTAAAATCAACTTGTTGATACTTGAAACGTTTTTGGGATAGGTAATCCATCATCACGAACAAGACGTATATTCAGGGTTTTTTGAAGTCACGTAATTTTAGCGTTTAAGTGTAATAAAAAGCGTGGAGTGAATGTATGTCTCCACTGGGGAATATAGTCCCAAAAGAAGACCTGCGTTTATGGAAAAATTTAAAGGACCGTGACTTCATAAGGCTGTGTAACTATTAGCAGGAGAAACATGGATTTTTAAGGTGGGTGTATCACTTGAATATTTGATTTTGAAAGATTAAGAGATTTTACAAAATATCAGGAAAGCTGAAATACAGTTTTATCCTTTGGGAAATGATTGTCAGTAACGTAACATGTATGAAAACTGAATATATTAGGCTCAAACATGCAAAATGGGTGGTATGGTTCTTTAAAGATTAATATGTTGCTATGATACATTACCGAACCATTTTATTGTGTCTTAATTTTGTGTTTTAGTCTACTAGTGCAGTGTCCGTTCAAAATGTGCCTGTTCAGAACGTTCCAGACTTTATGGTGTGTGCCGCAGCCTGCCATAATTTAGTTCTGCACATCCTCGTGAGCTAGCTTTGTTTGCTGTACGGGGTCGGGTTGAGACCGTGGCACTGGACCGGAGCGTATGCTGCCATGCAGACTACTTTTTACTGGCACAGCTCAATTCAAGAACCGCTCATCCAAACAACTTTACATGTGACACTGCGTGTCCTTGGGTCCTGCTGAATTTCAACTTCATACAGTGCCGTGTTCTAGAGATGTTGGTGCCACAGACAGAGATTTCTGTCTTTATAGTTTGATAGTTAGTTTATTATTGTCTTTGCTCTCCATCTTTCCCCTTTTGGGTTTTTTGGCATGATGATTCCTGTAATTCTTGTTATTATTATTATTATTAGTAGTAGTAGTAGTAGTAGTAGTAGTATTAGTATTAGTATTATTATTANTTATTATTATTATTATTAGTAGTAGTAGTAGTAGTAGTAGTAGTATTAGTATTAGTATTATTATTATTACTGCTACTGTTCAGATTTAGGCTATAACATGCATTTCCTGAGACGTTCCCGTTGCTTTTTTGGGGGAAATTCTCTTTGCATGTTTTCATCTGAGTCATTTTTTGTTTACCACATTGGGTTTTGCAGGGAAAGCAGAGCAGCTTAGACAGTCATTTCCCCCCAACAAAATCCAGCTGGTCTTGGGGAATCCCCAGGTTCTCCCAGCCAGCTGGGAGTTGTAGTTCCTCCGGCTCGTCCTGGACATGGGTGCTGGAATCAGTGGGAGATCCAGGATTTACAGGCTTTTACAGTATTTAGCACAAAAGCTACATCTCCATGCAGAGCAACATAATTTTATAAACTGTACAGAATGAATATATGAATACTGACCTCAGCAAATGCATTGGAAGCCAAATAAGGTCCCAGTTAGCATTATTTGCAGATCCCTCTGCCCAAACCTATCATCATTCCATCCGTATGGATGCCTTTGAACCAGGAATCTAACTTAAGCCACATAAAAGACATTATTTTCATAGCTGATGTTAGAATGTGATGATTTATCTGGGGGGGGTTGACAGGAAAACAGTATAACTTGAGTTAATCTCTTTCATTTATTCCGGAAAACCAGAAGAAACTGAAAGTACATGATTATTTGCGGTTGTGAATCGGTCTGTGGAATGATTCTCTCAACATAAAGATCACAGTGGTTTTGTGGCAGCAGTGATTTTGGGGTTTAATGACAACAAATGCTATATGAACAAAACAGGACTAAAAAAAGATTTGGGGCTTTCCTAAAAAAAAAAAACATATTTGAGGCTTGAAACCCATAAGCCTGGCCCTGGCGCCGCCCACGGTCGTGGGTATTTGATGGAGAAGAAAGTTGAAGAGGCAGAGTTCGTCTTTAGGCAGATCGTGTTTATTGATGAATCATATCTGAGGAGTGTACATGGAATGTGTGTGTGAGTGATACTTATAGATGATTAAGAATAGCCTGTTCTGTGCGTTCATGTGAGAAATACGTGACTGCAGGATGAGCAGACGTCAGCATAAGATATGGTTTGGAGGAATGATGAAAATAAGGTTGTAGAGGCAGCACAAATTGGTTCTAACTTAAGGTTAAATGTACAGAGCAGGTACAAGATTACAGAAGGTTACAGAAGTCATTTTTCTACTTTAATATGCATCGAGGTGTTTGTTCATTCTGCAGAGGATCACTGTTTCACCTCCAGCATCCTTCAGATTAATGAGCTCCTCATGCTGCTACACAGGATAAACTCCAACACAACAAAACCTTCCACAATCAAACCAGCAGTCACACCCTGTTTTAGGAGGGTGTGTGTGTGTGTGTGTGTGTGTGTGTGTGTGTGCAAGCGTTCCTTCTGCTCTCCCACGGGTTGAAGTCACCATGTCTCCACCCACGCTGAGAGCAGTCTCAGCAATGTCCTACCTTGTCCTCCTGAATCCCTCCCAGAATGTTTCCTAGAATCTCATCAAAGTCGCATGAAATTCTTTTCCCATAACCTCAAAGATCCTTTAACAGCCTCTGTTTTACGACGACATCTATCTGCAGACGTTTGGGAAGCAGTGACAGATTCTTTGAGCCCTGAAGGCCTCCGTCTGACAACTCAAGGCCATTATGGCTTCATGTCTCATTATCAATTATAAAGTTGATGTTTAATCTTCGATCTTAAAGGACCATACCACCCATTTTGCATGTTTGAGCTTAATATATTGAATTTTCATTCACGTAAGGTTACTGACAGTCATTTCCCAAAGCATACTACTGGAACAGTGAGTTAAAAATGTTTTCCTACCTTCCAGACCTCCATTGGTTTCAGTTCATTCTGGTATGCTATTAAAATCAACTTGTTAATACCTGAAACATTCTTGGGATAGGTAATCCATCATCACCAACAAGACGGGTAGTCAGGTTTTTGTTTTGTTTTGCTTTTTTTTTAAGTTTCATAATTTTAGCGTTTAAGCGCAGTAAAAAGCGCAGAGTGAATGTATGTCTCCACCAGGGAATATAGTCCCAAAAGAAGACCTATATTTATGGAAAAATTTAAACAACTGTCTTCATAAGGCTGCATAACTATTAGCAGGAGAAACATGGATTTTTAAGGTGGGTGTATCACTTGAATATTTGATTTTGAAAGATTAAGAGATTTTATAAAATATCAGGAAAGCTGAAATACAGTTTTATCCTTTGGAAATGATTGTCAGTAACGTAACATATATGAAAATTCAATCTATCAGGCTCAAACTTGCAAAATGGGTGGTATGGTCCTTTTAGTGTTCTTTTAGCACACACACTTAAAGGCTCCAGTTTGCTCAGATGTCACGAAGCAACCATGTTCAAACCTTTATAATCGCTGTTTCATAATTTTTGTCCCTTTTATCATTCAGGGCAGCATTCTGTGATGTAACAACCAATCAGACGATCCACCATGTTGAATGTTTTCAGTGTGACGTCAACCAGTTAACGACACTTCGGATTTTTCCAATGCGTTGTATTCGCAAGTTGAAAAAACTGGGAAAATCGAGCTTGATCCGAAAAAAATGAATACCACAGTTTTGTCAAGCAAAACTGTTGTTGAAGTGAAAGTTGCCATTAACAGGACGAGTTCAAAAAAATATTAACATGTGGAATATTTGGGAATGTACCTATGTTCCCAGGATCCTGTGTTCCTCAGTTCAATATTCTGTTAACACACATGAAGCGTGTGTGTTAACAGAATAACCCTAACCCATTATGTGCTCTGCTGTGCTGTATAGAGCTGGGGGGCATAGGAATGACCCCAAATATTTGCATAAATTATTCACCTCTGATGTGTAATGGCCTTCATTTTTTTCCTTCAACTAAAAGTCTGAATGGATGTGACATGTACAGTACTTACACACAATGGTGGTAGAAGTACACAAATCCTAAAATCCTATACTATATAAATAAAAGTATGCTAATACCACAAAGGAGAATACTAACTAAAGGGGAAAAAACAATTGTTAGTGGTCAAATGTACTCAAGTATTAAAAGTACTGACTGTGAAGAATATTACCATGTGTCTGCTACATGTTAGTGTATCAGTATTTCCCAAAATGTGTTAATATAACTTTTTTACCCGACAAGGTGGACAACCTCGTGTCTCCAATTTGGACAGTATGAAATAATGAAAATGCAGCAAAGGCTGGAGGAGTAAAAAAATACAATATATAGAAGTAGAAAGAAGCATAAAATATAAATACTCAAAGTACTTTGAATTTGGATGCGTGTACTTGACCTTTTGTCTGTTGGCATTACACCACGCCTTTCTGGTGTCCCTCCATCAGCATGGCCTGGTTTGCGTTTACCGTCTTCATGTCCGCCGGCGTCTCGACTCTGAACAACTATACCAAGAAAGTCCTGATGGTGGGACCCAGACGGACCTCCAGCCTCAACCCCTGCAGCTTTAACTTTGTGGGTCTCCTGCCGCCGGCCCCCNGTCTCCCTACTACGAACCCCCACCGCCACCCTCCTCGCCGAGGCTCACGCACTCCCACTCTCTTCCCCTCCCCCACTCTGACTCCTTTCCTCCTCCGCCTTCCCACCCAGCGCCTGCGTCTCCCTTCCACCGCCTGTCCCTCCCCTCTCCCTGTCCACTGCCCACCTCCTCTGTGTCTGTCCACATGCCCCTTCCAGGACACCGTGATGAGACAGAAGAAGACTGCAGCCCGCTTTGACTATAATCAAGAAGGGATTTCTATCTTCTACAATGCCTACACTGGAATGTGGGGAAAGCCACCATCATAGATAGATGTGTGTGTGCACCTCGTCTTTGTAATCTCAGCGTGATTAATCATATAAACAGCGAATAACAGTACAAACTTTAAGTTTAGACGCATTCTGACTTCAAATTGACTACATATTTCTGGATCCTGTTACTGGATCATGGCTTATTTTGCCGTTTTACATTTACCTGTAATGTTTTGTTGTAATTTTTGTGTCTTTGTAATTTCCCCACCTGCTGCTCCTGTTGCACACCTGGCCATTGGAGGAGAGGGAATCTGTCTTTGAATTGCCGTCTTGAGGTTTCTTTCATTGTCTTCATAGAGTTCAGGCTGGGTCAGGAACCATTGCTGTGCAGGCCTGTAAAGCCCTTTGAGACGTTGTACTGTACGTGATATTGGAGCTGGAGTGATGATGTCATTAAAGCAAAAAGGNTACTAAGATATTCTGACATTCATGTACATTTTTCAAAGATTCAACTTTTCACTCAAATTGTTAAGATAATGAAAAATCTTATATTAAATTCAAAAAGAATGCAAGTTAAGAAGCATTTTCACAGTGGTCTCAGACTTTTGGACCCCACTAAATTGGAATAACGGAAATCACTTCTATGTTCAGTTCTCTCTGCAGACGTAGTGACAAAGAGAACTTGAAAGAGAAATTAAAATCTTCCCCCACTTTCACACCTCACCACACCTGGCCAATCGCTGCATGAAGTGGGCGTGTCTAGAAAGTTAAACATTTGTGAGATCCTCCTGATTTGACAGGTGGAAAGGAGGATTCTGCCACCTTCCAACTCTCCAACAGACATTTCAACAGAAGCATACTGAAATGCTGGGCTACTATCCTGACTCAAAACTGAAGAGGCTACTTGAATAAATGGTGAAATGTCTTCAAGACTAAACAACAACTGCTAGATATCTCAACCACCTGGATGACTGAAT
The DNA here is from genome assembly GCA_014773175.1 of Lucifuga dentata. Lineage (NCBI taxonomy): Eukaryota > Metazoa > Chordata > Actinopteri > Ophidiiformes > Bythitidae > Lucifuga > Lucifuga dentata. Next base: position 30,835 of record VXCM01004526.1, on the reverse strand, counting down.
CTTCATAAATATATAAAACATGCCAACAAAATGAGACTTTTACAGCCTAAATCCTCCATATGATGGATGTTTGATGGATGATGGATGACACTTATTATTAGAACACAAGTCTCACCACAGTGTCTCATCCAAAAGGAGAGCCAAACATTACGCCTATTTTAAAGTCTACACTGGTTTCCTGTTAGTTTTCACATTGATTTTTAAATTCTTGTATGTGTTTATAAAGCATGATATGCTGCAACAGCCTTTCCATTAGAAATGATTTTCATTTATGAACAAGGCCCAGAACTAAAAAGCTTCGGTGATGCAGCTTTTAGCCATGATGTTCCAAGCTGCTGGAACAGCCTTCTCGAAGATCTGAGGCAAGCTGAAAATATGACATTTTTAAAATGTAGACTTAAAGGACCATATCTGTGGTTGTGCATGTTTGAACTTAATATATTCAGTTTTCATACATGTTACGTTATTGACAATCATTTCCCAAAGGATAAAACCATATTTCAGCTTTCCTGATATTTTGCAAAATCTCTTAATCTTTCAAACTCAATTCAAGCGATACACGCACCTTAAAAATCAGTGTTTCGCCTGCTAATAGTTACGCAGCCTTATGAAGTTCATCCATCCATTTTCTATACCCGTTTGTCCTGTTAAGGGTCATAGAGAGGGGCTGGAGCCTATCCCAGTGGTCATTGGTGAGAGGTGGGGTTCATCTGGACAGGTCACCAGTCTACTGCAGAAGCTTTATGAAGTCACATTCGTTTAATTTTTTAAATGAACATAGGTCTTCTTTTCGGACTATATTCCCCGGTGGAGAAATACATTCACTCCACACTTTTTATTGCACTTAAACACTAAAATTACGAAACTTCAAAAAAAACCAAAAAAAAAAAAAAAAANTAGGAAAAACATTTTTAATTCACCGTTCCAGTAGTATGCTTTGGGAAATGATTGTCAGTAACGTAGCGTGTATGAAAATTGAATATATTAAGCTCAAACATGCACAATCACGGTATGGTCCTTTAAAACCTATCTGTTTAGCCTGGCTTATGTAGGGTTTTGGAATTTTATAGCTTCTTGTCTCATTGTTTTTATTACTCTTAATTTCTTCTTACTTCTTACTGTTCTAATGTTATCTATTCATTTGGTGTAACATCTTCAGTTTCTCTTAAAACTGCTTTTAGTTTCATTTTGTTGTGCATTTGTCTCACATTCTGTTTTTATTATCTTCTGATGTTGACAGTCACTTATAAAACACTTTGAATTGCATCAACTTATACGCAAGATGCTATATAAATAAAGTTTGACTGATTGATTGATCCTGCAGCTTTTTTTGAACCTCCAAGTAATGGAAAAGATCATAAAATAACCCCAATAACTGGATTTAAATCAGTTTTTAATAATGTAAAAATCATTGTCACTGTCATCCATAATGAGAAATAATGGCAAAAATAAAACAGCATTGGTCGTACAGAGCATTATGGGAAATGAAACATTTTTACACATCTTATCTTACACTAAGCACCTGTATTCCTGTCAAACTGTGTAAAGTGGGAGCTGATTGGTGGCGTTAATGTCTTAAAGTGGCAGTTTCCTACATATTAGAAGGCTATAAGTCAAAACAATCATTTAATTGATGTATTTGTGGCATTTTGGATAATAAAAATGATTTAATTTTCCATCACTTTGGAGTTCATTGCTTTGGTAATTGAGAGTTTAACTGAATGATAAATAAAACTTCCACTTTATCGCCACTACAATAATGTAGTGTGATATATTTAAGTGTATTATCAAGCTTTACATCTGCAGTAAAGCCTGTTTGTCAAACCTAAATTCAAATAATGCAAACAACTGTATTATATTATTGATTTTTACATTTTATATCTTTACATAGTCTCATCTTTAGATTACACACAGATCAACATGTCAGATACAAATGCTTATTTTTAGGCTTCAAGCAGCTTTACAAAGTGCTTTGATAGTCTATGAATTACGATGAGGACAGAATTAGTGACACATTACATAAAGCAAGACCAGAGCAGATACGTGAAATAAAGTTCAAACAATAAAATAATGAAAATAATGAATACAAAAAAAAATAAAAAATAAACGCTCCCGTTTTTTATCCAACACTCATATCCAGATGTAAATCTACAATACAAAAAGAGACGACAGACTTTAATATCCAACCTGTGTTTGTTAACGTTGACAGATCTTAATTTATTTTATCACTTTATAAGCATTAAGGCCATCTCTGTTCAGTGAACAACAAAAACATTCTTAATTCTTTGATGCCTTCAATGAACCAGCCCAAACTCCAGGTTGAAAATGCTATTCCTCTCAAATACAGCTGAGATGGATTGATTGGTTGAGTTTGCCTTTCGATGCAGAAATAATCACCCTCAAAGTGTGAAACCCTGACTGTCTCACGGCAGACTCAAACAAACAAAGAGTATTTGAGAGGATCCCCACTTACACTTAAACCCAGATTTTCTTTATCTACAACTGAATTTACACAAGCAGCTCAAATCTGATTTTTCTTTAACTCTGTGACAGATATTTCACCACTGTCGATCAGAACCTGCCACGATCACTGCATAACTAAAACCAGATTTTAGCTGAAAGAATAAATCCAGCCAGTGATGTCGGGCTGGTCGTGGGTAGCTCTAGTGTCTTTCTCATGCGGTTTTCTTGCGTAGGACAAAGTAAGTGATGGCGGAGATGAATGTGAGCACGAAGGAGATCCACGCCAGGATGAAGCTGTGGCCATACCAGCCATTATCATTCTTGTGGAAACGGTCTGTGTAGATGGAGGCTGCGATCATGATGCACAGGCCTGGAGCAAAGAAGGAAGGAGGTCAGTGAAAACAGATATATAGATATATTTATTTTCATGACAGCCATAGAAACAGGAGTATGAATACTCACAGGCTAGCATTTGAAAGATGCCGGAGATGGTGAACCTGTTTCCTTTCTCCAGGGTGAAGAGCTGGGCCACAAACACAAAGATGCCCAGGATGGAGAATATACAAGCGAGCACCGAGCTGGCCTGCACCGCCTGGAGGTAATCTGCAGGGGGAGCCAGAGAGAAAGCAACACGTTTAGGATGAGGGAAAGGGAAGGAGTGTGTTTGTGGGACGGGGGACCATCCTGAATGTGTGTTACACATCATGCTGACTGACACACCCAGAACACACAACCTGCCAGCAACACTTTGTGGCTTTAAAAATGTAGTCAGACATGCATTTTTGAATGCTCAAACATCCCAAATGTTCCAGGATTTTAAACCATGCAGGGGACTGTACTGCAAGGGCTTCTGTTCGTGAGTTTTTAAGGTCAAAGCACAACAAATGCTGTGTTTCTGCACCATATGACTTTTAATTTGGTAACTGATTGTGCTCCTGTGGTTGATTTGTTACGCAGGTTTTCTGGCTCTAATGCTGCTACACATACATGACATATGCCATTCTAATCTGAAATCAATGTGACCAGCTCCAAAATATTATTTTTTCATGAAGCTAAAGCTGAAGCAAAGAATCCGACGTTAGAAAAGCTTGTTTGATGATAGTGTTAAATAAGCAACAAAGTCTAGAATAAATTTAATATAGGGAACGTGTGGCAGGAAACCACTGAAACAATGAACTAATTCTTTCCTTAGGGTTAGAGTTAGGTTTGTGTGTGTGTGTGTGTGTGTGTGTGTGTGTGTGTGNGTGTGTGGCGTACCCTGTGGATAGGTGTGGATGTCGGGGAGATCGGTGTAGTTCCACACTCCACCGGAAAGCAACCACCGGCCCCAGATATCAGTGGACATGGTGTCGGTCATCCACCAGGCCTGAGGGGAAGGAGCGGAGAAATGATCATGGACGTTGAAGGAAAAGGTGAATGGTAGGTAGGAGCAAACACAGCTGAGGAGTGTGTGTGTGTGTGTGTGTGTGTGTGTGTTTGTTCTGAAATGTGTTCAGGGGAGATGCATGGATGACAGCCAATGAGAGGAATGCACATCCGCTGGTCATTGTGGCATTCTGAGTGTCACTCAGGCATGCAACATTCAGGTAGGAAACACATATCTTCTCTGACACCTTGCTTGCTAAACACACACACAGACACACATACAGACACACACACCAACACGGAGTGACGATACTATCGCTGGGAGACGGCCTCGTCTGTCACCCAGCGATGTCAAGTATGCGGCCCTGGAAAGAAAAGCGCAGCACTGACAGAGAAGGAATGAAGGCCTGTCGTGATGAAGGACAGTTGAGCATTCAATCTTTCATCTGCTTTGACTTGCTGCGCATCGCATTTTTTTGCAATGCAAAAAATGCAATGCAAAATGCATGCAAGAGCAATGTTATTGTAACTCTCAAAGGAGGGAGGAAGCCAAAGATTATCCTGGGGCAATTATGCTTTTAAGGGTGTCATATGTCAAATGTGTACATACTGGTGTGTGTGTATGTGTGTGTATGTGTGTATCTGTCTGTGTGTAGCATTTATAAGCTTAAGGCGATTAAAAGTTACTTACATTATCAATGGTGGCCACCAAGAGGAGGATGATGCCGATGATGTGAATGGCAAAGATGGCAGCAAGGAGAATCAACATGGTGACTGTGCTGCAGGAAAAGAGAGAGAGAGAGAGAGAGAGAGAGAGAGAGAGAGAGAGAGAGAGGCACAAAAGAAAACATTGGAAACTTGTTAAACTACTTTCCACCTTTATTATGCAGCATGAACACAACTGGAGGGCTTCTTCCAGATGAACGGAAAAGTGGCCATTAATAAGAGTTGTGAGCACCCACAGACACACACACATTCACACACACACACACATTCACACACGCACACACACACTCACACACACGCCTTCATAAATGTACATACAGAGCAAACAGAACAAGGCCAAAACCTGGCACCCGTTCAGGGCGTGGCTTCACAACTTCTAATTAGTCTGAGTTGAAGCTATAAACCAACAGGATGCCAGAACCGCCTGCAAATACAATCTCGTACCTACGGAGGATGAAGACGGAGACAAAGCAGAGGTGACGGTGCCTGTTTGTGGAGGCAGAGAACAGAAAGTGGAGTTCATTTGTCCCTGGGCAAACAGGGAGGGAGAGAGAGAGTCAAAGAGGGAAGTTGGTGGCGGCTTGATGAGTTGAGGCTTGCCTTGAGCTTCCAAGAAACCCACCACTCCTTAAAATAACTGTAGAGAATACCTGCTGCGCTCCCGCCTAGCTGGCCCGCACCTGAGCCCTTTATTCTCAATCAACAGACTCGCATAATGCACCAAACACTCCGTTTTAATTAAGAGCCATCCAGAATTAATGCAGTTACATGCTTCTTCTTCTTCTTCTTCTTCTTCTTCTTCTTCTTCTTTGGTGTCTTCCTCCTCTGCTGGGAAACAGCAGTTTGTGTTGGATGAGTTGTTGCCTGTGTATGTAGATCTTTGGCTTTTTTTAAAAAAATTATTAATCTGAGGCCGTACTGGGCGTGAGCAGAAGAAGAAGCATATCTGGAATGTGCTGATTGTGTCTTTTGGTAAAGGAGTGGTCAAGGGCTTGGCACACACACACACACACATACAAACTACCAGGGGCACACTGATTCACCTGATACATCCCACCGTTCATCAGCTGAAATAAAGCTGTTCTTCCTTCTTTGTAAATATTAGTTTGGTCCTTTTTTTTTTTTTTTTTNTTTTTTTTTTTTTTTTTTGCCTCAAGCACTGAGATCACAACCGCACTTTTTCCCTCTTGTCTTCTGCCAGTTGACCTTATTTAATTTTTTCCACCATGTGAAGCCAATGCAGATGCAGAGGCATAATTAAAACCACAATTTTTGGAAATTCTTTGGTGGAAAGCAAAATGTCTTCCAAACTCATGCCTCCCTTGAAAACAGGGCGTGTTGGCCATTCCTGATGCCCGAATGTGGCACAGTTCCATTACACAAAATACAATACATATGGTTCAGGCTGCTAGTGGGAATGTGGGGGATTCAAAGGGAAAAGTAGTCACAAGTCTTCTCGGACCTAAAAGCCAGATGCCAAAGCAACAACTGCTGCAGGGGCTGAACACATCTGGATCACAGCCTCGCCTGGCGAGTCATGAGCGGGAAGATACTTTCATAGAAAAGTCATCTGTGAAGGTGGACAGGTGTGTAGTAGCTGCACACACTCCTGATTGGCTGGTTTTTAACCACCGACTCATCTTAAAAACAACACCAAATCAATACTCCTCTTTTGGTAAATAGTTTAAAATGATCAGTGAGTTTAAAGTGGTTAAAGGAAGGAAGAAGGAAATGGCAACAGGAGGAGATGGAGATAAATAATCTTTCACTTACTTTTGGCTGGTTGTGCGTCTCTTGTCACGTAATTCCTGCTGCTCTCAAGGTTACAAATTTCAGACTCAGTCTAAGTGCACAAACACAACTACCCGTCCGCCCACTTTTACCCAGCCCTCTTTTTAAAGTCCACACCCTCTCTCTCTCTCTCTCTCTCTCTCTCTCTCCTCTGTCCCACCCTCTTACTCTTTCTCTCTGCTTCACACACATGCAAGGCCTCATGCTCAGCCACTATTTCAGCAACTTTTGTGAGCTGGCAAGCAGATTTTTTTTTCCTGTGTGTTTGGTGTGTCATGTCTTTGTCACTCAGCTGATGGAGGCGATTTTCTGCAGCCAATGACTCACTCATATTCAAGGGGGGAACTCCCATAACACTGGATATTACCAGTGATTCCACCAATGCTGCCATGGAGACAGACGGCCTAATCATAATCACATTGTTGCCGTTGTGTGTATAAACACATAGTCAAACACACGCAGGCGAGGATGTTGGGTTTCTTTTGCAGATCCCCACCCCTTCCTCCCTCCCTCCCTCTCTTTTCCCGCTTCCTTCACTGAGGAAGGAGTTTCAGGATGAAGGAATGTTGTTGGTTGCAAGGGAGGAAGGGTTGTGTGTGTGTGTGTG
>VXCM01004526.1:0-23696 GCA_014773175.1 Lucifuga dentata | reverse complement strand
AGAGAGAGAGAGAGAGAGAGAGAGAGAGAGAAGGGAAGACAGAAGAATTTGGAGGGAGGGGTTCTGGAGATATTTCACACTGGTTTAAGTTCTTTAATTATTGCTCACCGGCATCATTTCATTGCTGGCGATGATTGATGTGGGCTTAATGATTCCACGAAGACAGTAAGCTGAGTCCAAGTCATCTGTCTCTCTGAGTGGATCTGTTGTAGAATTCTTAATAATATAAGACGTCAGAGGCAGTTACTCGTCTTAAGCAAACGAGTCTTGTGTATTGAAGAAACTTGGCCCAGGAGGATCAGTCATACAGTGTGTGACTTCTTACATAGTTATGAACTGTTACAACCCTACATCTCCAGTAGGACTCTCAGCTCCTCTGATCAGGGCTTGATGTTGTCCTTTAGATCTCTCAGCTCAGAACTAAAGCTGACAGAGCTTTCAAGGTTTTGGCTCCTAAACTTTGGAACTCTCTCCCTTTATCCTTAAGATCTGTTGTCTCGTTGGATATATTTAAAAAGCAGCTACTTGCTTTTTAGTGGCATTTTCTGTTATACTTATTTATTTTTTCTGTTTTTAGTTTATTTTAGGTTTATTTTATATGAAGTACTTTTATGTGAAGCACTATGTGACTTTTATTCTTGAAAAGTGCTATAAAATTGACTTACTTACTCGTCATGGGAAGATGGCTACCTTTACAGTGATAGAAACAAGTTTGGAAACGTGTGGCCAAACTGTGTGTGTGTGTGTGTGTGTGTGTGTGTGTGTGTGTGTGTGTGTGTGTGAAGATACAGTATATGGTACTTAAGTTTACGAGGGCACGAGGACAGACAGAGCTGTATAGTGGGGAAGTGGAAGTGGGTTAACTTATTATGTAGATAAGCAGCTGGACAATTAATAAAAGCAGCGAGGACAGACTGGAATAAAGGTTGGAGTTGAACTAAAGGTCAAACAGAAAGGTCAACATGAGAACTATTAACTATGGGGAGCCCCTGTCTTACAATTAAATATTTAAGCATGTATAGTATTTCTCTATCAGATATGTTTGTTCATTTGAGGCAGAATCTCATCACAAAGCAAAGAGTTTAGGTTCATTACTGAGCCAATGCAACAGAACCTCTGTTATTAATGGGATAGAATGTAGCAGCCTCAGAAAAGAAAGATTATGTACAGCATGATAGAGAAGTGCTGCATAAGGAAAGGAAGACTTTGTACAATATTGCCATGTACTCAGAGTACTATAGGATCAACCATAATTGTCCTCTGGGGAAAAACATACTCAAATCATTTACTTACAGTAAATAAAGATAGCAGTATGACAGTAGGAAAATACTGTATTATGTCACAGTTCTGCATGCCTGGTCCTTAGCTTCTCACCTGCCATTTCTGCCTGCCTGGTCTTCAGCTGCTCACCTCTGTTCATCAGCCCGATTCACTTCAGGTGTGGACGCTGTCACTAATTTGCACCAATTAAGCATGAATTTAAGCCTCAGTCTCTCACTCACCCATTGCCAGATTGTTCTCTGCTATCCCCGATGCAAGACATTTGAGCGTTTTTCTGTGGACTGACCCTCTGTTGCCGAACCTGCCTGTCTTGGACCAACCTGCTTGTCGTCTCCCTGGTAACCACCTCTGCCTTCTGTCTCTGACCTCGACTTTTGTCCCAGCGTCTGGATNGTCTCCCTGGTAACCACCTCTGCCTTCTGTCTCTGACCTCGACTTTTGTCCCAGCGTCTGGATTTCCTGTCTGTCAGTCTCTGTGTGAGCACTTTGTCTGGCCTATTGATCTGCCTGCTTCTGTGCTGGATAGTGGACTCAAATAAAGAACTTAACCTATCAGCATTGTACTGTGTGCTGCACTTGGGTCCTAACCACTCCCGTCACAGTATTACAAGTAAAAGTCCTGTATTTCAAGTTTTACAAAGTTAACAAGTATTAGTAGCAAGCATCTGAAGTATAAGTATTCATTATGAAGAAGAAAAGAGTTTATTTTTTACTGTTTGAAAACCTAGTATCTCTACTTTTCATGGTTTTGGTCAACTGAAGAAGGAAGGAAGGAAAAAAGAAGGAGGTAAAAAGAAGGAAGAAAAGGAAGGAAGGAAAAGCTACATGAAGGCTGAACAACCCTAGAAAAAGTTTGTCTTTTTCCTATACTGACCTAAATTGAAAGAAATTACTTTAATTAAAAATAGGACTTGATTGCTTATTTTTGGGTCCAGATCTAGATCAAATTATACCTATTCATAGTCTATCATTGCATAAATATACCTGAGATATATATATTATTTATTTATTTTTATTGAGAGGGATGTATTTTTGAAAAAGTTAACCAAAACATAGGAAAAAAAAAGCCCTATTTCACGATGTTAAAAAAAATCCACCCCCAAGTCAAAATTTAAAGAGCTCTTCCTTTGGTCTCGCCTTCCCAGCAAACACTAATTTGTCTACAGGTAGGGTGCTTTCTTTAATGTGCAGTATTTACAGCAGCAGAGTAAAAAAACAGGGGCACACAAACCGTTTCTAACTCCATTGTTACACGTCATAAGCTGCAGTTATATGATGCAGCTTCAGATGTGGGTTTTTAGGACTCTGTTGTAAAGTATTTCAGGCTGAGACGACTAATTTGTTTTTAAGTAAAGACCTTAAATAAGGAGAAACAAACTACGTTCTCTGTCTGCCCCTGTGAGCTTATAGGCTTATAAAACCTGAGAGCGAGACTGCTGGTACAGCCACATTATGGTGGATGGATTGGATGGATGGTGGAGATGATACTAAATCAATAAAAGACAGACAGGAGGAGAGATAGGATAGATAAATACATAAAAATACTCTGGGTGCGGACTTGGAGACTGAGGTCACTTATTTTGCCTCTGTCGAGGGTAAAAATATGCCGATACGCCACTGTTAGTCTGAGTCAAGCTGCTGCACCTGGTCAGCATCGTGTCAGGTATGAGCCAGCAGGATAAAAACAGGCCACAGAAATAACTTAGCTGTCAATATCACCACTCAGAGCTTTGAGCAGTTTATTGTCGTGTGGCTACATCGCGGTGAGGTCACAGGGTTAAACACACACTCACACATGTATACCGCCGGGCACGAAACAAAGGCACTTCTGCTTTGGTGAAAGAAGAAGGATACTGTGGTATTTTAATACGGTTGTCATGGAAATGAGATGTTTTTATATGTAGAGTAGAGGCCAGAACTTTAAACGCAGTCAGTGGCGGAGTGTTGAATGAAATACTTCTGCCATGGTAACATGAAAGATTCTGAGGCTCACGTGTGCCTCTGACACTCATTTCCATGACAACGCTGACAATTCACATGGCGAGGAAAATAGACCACCTGACTCAATGAGTCCTCAAGCTTTTATTTTTCATCATATAACGGCCATTTACATTTCGCAAAGAACCATACCACCCATTTTGCATGTTTAAGCCTAATATATTCAGTTTTCATACATGTTACGTTACTGACAATCATTTCCCAAAGCATAAAACCATATTTCAGCTTTCCTGATATTTTGCAAAATCTCTTAATCTTTCAAAATCAAATATTCAAGTGATACACCCACCTTAAAAATCCATGTTTTGCCTGCTAATAGTTATGCAGCCTTATGAAGTCATGGTCGTTTAAATTTTTTGATAAACACAGGTCTTCTTTTGGGACTATATTCCCCAGTGGAGACATACATTCACTCCACACTTTTTATTGCATTTAAATGCTAAAATTACAAAATAAAAAAAAATAAAAAAGCTGAATACATGTCTTGTTCGCGATAGATTACCTATCCCAAGAACGTTTCAAGTATCAACAAGTTGATTTTAATAGCGTACCAGAATGNGATTACCTATCCCAAGAACGTTTCAAGTATCAACAAGTTGATTTTAATAGCGTACCAGAATGAACTTAAGCCAATGGCAGCCTGGAAGGAACAACATTTTTAATTCAGCATTCCAGTAGTATGCTTTGGGAAATGGTTGTCTTTAATGTTACATGTATGAAAATTGAATATATGAAGCTCAAACATGCAAAATAGGTGATATGGTCCTTTAATCAAGTTTTCAGCTAAATATATTCCTTTAACAATGAAAAATCAGCATATCACGTGCTTCTCAGTTCATTCCAGTACACTATAAGCATCCATCATAGCAAAACAAAAAAAAAAAAAGACACATTTTTCTGACGTCACATAATTTTAGCATTTCAACATGGATTCAACATGGATCCCAACAGAAGAAAACGTATGTCTCCACCAGGGAATATAGTCCCAGGAGAAAACTGCTTTTCCAGAGAAATTAAAACAGCCATGCCCTCTACAATCGTGTATAAGTGTTAGCAGATGAAACACTGAATTTTAAGGTGGGTGTGTCACCTGAATATTTGATTTTGAAAGATAATGGGATTTGGCAAAATATCATGAAAAAATAAAATATAATGCAGTTTTATGTTTTGGAAAATGGTTGACAGTAATGTAACGTGTATGGGTGGTATTTATTGGGCTCAAACATGCAAAATCACTGGTATGGTCCTTTAAGGGATGGGGTTACCCTTTTGTTTGCATGCTGATCACAGATTGTGCCTTAAAGAAAGCTGACATCCATTCATATTCAGCCATGTGAATTTCAGACTTGGCAGAGGGGATATATTCATTTCTAAATCTCACGCAGGAACATACCTCAATATTTCTTCTGCGTACTGCCCACATCAGCATGTGAAAGAGTGTTGATCCAATGAAAATACCTGATATGGATTTATGACTTGGAAAGAGGAGATAATCTCTTCTAAATCTGCACTGGAGCACAACACGTAGCCAAAAAATCTATCAGTAACCCAGCAAGATCCACCCATTACCACAAAGCCCAAAATATACAACCCGCGTACATGTTACGTTACAATTTCCAAAACATAAAACCATATTTTAGTTTTAATGTCTTTTTTTTTTTTTTTTTTTTTTTTGAAAATCCCCTAATGTTTCAAAATCAATTGCTCAGATGACACACCCATCTTAGAATTCAATGTTTCACCTTCTAACGCTTATGCACAATTAAAGCATAGTCATTTTATTTTCTTGGTAAAAGCTGTCTTCTACTGGGACTATATTTCCTGGCGGAGTCATACTGACAAAAAATGTTTTTGTTGGCACATGACTCAATGAATCCTCAAGCTTTTATTTTTCATCATATAATACATTATATCTACATTTCACAGAGTTTACCTTAATGATGAAAAAAATCAGTATATCACGTGTTAGTCAGTTCACGTGTCAAATCCTGACTCGTTCTATGTATGATGACTGTGATAAAATAAAAATAATGTGATACAGCTGCAACTATCGTTATCATTATTACCTGATGACAAGATAAGGAGACAAAAAAAGTGTAGAAAGACACTGCAGGACAGAGACGGTGAGACACAGAGGGAGAGGTGAGAATGTGGTCAGACTGATTCTCTCTGGGTGTGTCAACCCCACCTTACAGGTGAGGTAAGCGGAGGTTTTTACAGCATCCAGCATGATACGGCATTCCCTCCACTCTATGCCACAGAGAATAACCCCACAGATGCCACTGATACCAGCATGAATGCCTGTGGAGCAATGAAATACTTTTTTTTTTTTTAACCACAATCAATCTTGTTTTCTTCAACGCTTTGTATAGATGTTAGAGAGGAAATGCTGTGAGTCATGACTCAACTATCATTTTTCACTGAGAAAACTTAGTGGGCGTGTGGCCACACTGAATACACTATAGCCTACTGCTGTGCACATCAGGGAGGAGGGGCTGAGGCTCAGCCAAAACGTGCTTTTTTTTTTTTTTTTTTTTTTTTTTTACAGGACGAATCACATGCCTGTGTAACTACTGAAGAAGACCAATAGGGTGGCGTCTTCAACAATCAGCCCTTTGTCGTGCTCCCTTTGCTGATCAGTACTGGAAAAACCAGAGTCATAAAAGATCACTTGGAACAGTTGTGATATTGTCTAACGTGCCAAGTGTTGTGTGCACAAGTATTAATAATGATTCCTTGAAATACTTTCTTAGGGTTGGCTGGTTCAGGGTGGTTCTAGTTCCAGCATTTTTTTGCTCATCATTCTGGGATCAGGTTTGATGTGCTATTCAAAAGTACTTAGAAGTACTTAATGTTTTTAGATAAGATAAGAGAAACCTTTATTTAACCAAAGGGAAATTATTGTGCCAAGGTTGCTCAGTAGTACAACTTACATAATGTGCAATAAAAACAATAAGGTCAAATAGTGCAAATGCAAAGATACAAATTAAAGTTACAAAAAAATATATACTATACTAAAACTACAATTAATGTATATACAATATGTACAAATACAAATATACAGATCCACAAAGACGAGGTAAGATAAGGTAAGGATCTGAGTACAATGTCTGAATTATTCCACAGTAGTAGTAAGCAAATTTTTACACATTACAGCTAAGTATACAGTATAATGAAGACATGATAACATATGATGAAAAATATGAATGAAATAAGGGAGGAAGAGAGTGACAGCCATAGTATGTATGACAGACCATGTCAAAGTTCAATGGACTCCTTCCTGCAGAAGGAGGAGGAGTTACACAATTTGATGGCCACAGGGAGGAAGGATCTCCTGTGGCATTCAGTGGAGCACCTTGGTGGTATCAGTCTGCTGCCGAAGTTGCTCTGATGGCTGTCTACATCAGATGAGAGGGATTGTCCACGATGCTTAGAAGTTTTGTAGCATCCTCCTCTCAGATACAGCCACCAGGGAGTCTGGCTCCACTCTAGAACTGAGCCGGCCCTCCTGATGAGCTTATTGAGCCTGTTAGCATCTGCTACTCTCACACGACCACATAGAAGACTGCATTGGCAACCACGAGTAATACAACATCTGCAGCATCTTATTACAGATGTTAAATGACAGGAGTCTCCTCAGGAAGTAGAGTTGACTCTGGCCCTTTTTATACACAGCCTCAGTGTTCCTGGTCCAGTCCAGTTTGCTGTCGAGGTTGACTCCCAGGTATTTATAGTCCTGGACTACCTCCACATCCATTCCTGTGATGGTAACAGGGGTTACCATTTCCTGAAGTCCGCCACAGTTCTTCTGTCTTTGTGTGTGCTGTACAAACTATGTATTTGATATCATCTAAGGTGTAAAGAAACTGAGTACATTTACTCAAGTAGTTCAAATACAAATCTGAGGTGCTTGTACTTTAGTTGAGTATTTCTATTTACTTTCATCTTTACTCACTACATTTCACAGGAAATTATTGTACTTTTTTTTTTTACTACATTGATGTGACAGCTGTATGTAAAGACCTTAAAGGACCATACCGGCCATTTTGTATGTTTGACCAAACATATTCAATTTTCATACACGTAACATTACTGACAATCATTTCCCAAAGCATACTACTGGAACGGTGAATTAAAAATGTTTTTCCTACCTTCCAGACCTCCATTGGTTTCAGTTCATTCTGGTACGCTATTAAAATCAACTTCTTGATACTTGAAATGTTCTTGGGATAGGTAATCCATCATTGCCAACAAGACGTGTATTCAGGTTTTTGGTTTTTGTTTTTTTTTGTTTTTTTGAAGTTACATAATTTTAGCATTTAAGTGCAATAAAAAGCACAGAGTGAATGTATGTCTCCACCAGGGAATATAGTCCCAAAGAAGACCTGTGTTTATCGAAAAATTTAAATGACCATGACTTCATAAGGCTGCATAACTATTAGCAGGGGAAACATCAGTTTTTAAGATGGGCATATCGCTTGAATATTTGAGATTTTGCAAAATATCAGGAAAGATGAAGTATGGTTTTATTGTTTGGGAAATGATTGTCATTAACGTTACATGTGTGAAAATTGAAAATTTTGGCTCAAACATGCAAAATGGCCTTTAAATGCATCATGACATAAACTCATAAAATGCTGCTGCTGTGAGGTACAAACCTTGTATGATCTCAGGCTTGTTTTATCTCAATGCAAAGAAGTAATTTAGATCACACCTCAAGGGTTAAGAGAGGTCAAATAATTTACTGTAGTGTAGACCTTGACCTGAAAGTAGAAAATTTTCACCAATTTTGGGATTTTTTTTTTTTTTTTTTTTTTTTAATTAATCCAGCCGGAACTTTCCTCATTTCTCTCCAAAATCTTCAAAATGGACATGGGAAGTTCACACTTATTATACTGGATGAAAAACCTGATATATGTTAATACATATAAATCTGACACAATCAATGTGTTTATATGCATGTTGAAACTTTGATTACACTCCGATTAAGGCATTAAATTGTTTTTGTTTCAAGCATCGTGTAAATGCCATAATTAGAAAAAAAAATCAGCATGAATCAGTGTATGCTTACATCACATAACAGATGTAGATTTTGTAAATCAACTTACTCAAGCATGTAAACGTTATAATGAAAGTAAGCCACTTCCGCTTGCACTTCCTTACTTGGCAGGTGTAACCGGGTCATTTATACACTGTTCATATAATCAGACAAAGTCCGTCTTTCTCTTTTTTTTTTTTTTTTTTTTTTTTTTTTTTGTTAATGTAACCTGACTAATTCAAGTCCTCCACTATGTTTACTGGTGTACACTGTTGGTAATCAGTGTCCGTCCCCATTTTTCGTGGCTATTAGCTTCTGGTTCCATCTTCCCTCTCCTCTTTTTGCCATGGTTGCCTTATGGAAGAGGAGCTGTTTTTTTGTGAGGAGCATTTTTATTTATTTCATCTTTATTTTTATGTCAGAAAATAAAAAGGAGATCAGTTGAGAAGAAGCCCTGCTGCCGGTCCCTTCCTTATACACCCGAAAACACAACGCAGAGCGAATCTCACCGGTTACACAGACGCCTTCATATTCCAATTAATCAATGTGTCATGCGGTACAGACAGAATCCCATTAAATCCATCCATATCTTACATGCATTTTTGGTTTAATTGCAGTACAGAGTACATGTGAATGTACTGATTGAATATTTCTACTTTTGTCAAACATTTTATGGCCAAGTCTTATTTACATCTGACTAAAGACAGAAATCTCTATCTATGGCACCAACATCTCTACAACCACAACCAGGCACTGTATGTTGAAATTTGGCAGGTTAATTGTTCAGGACCCAAGTATGTGCAGTATTGCATGTGAAGTTGTTTGGATGAGCAGTTCTCGAATTGAGCTGTGCTAGTAAAAAGTAGTCCACGCGGCAGGATACGCTCTGGGCAGTGCCCGGTCTTAACCTGACCCCATACA
Source organism: Lucifuga dentata (assembly GCA_014773175.1). NCBI lineage: Eukaryota > Metazoa > Chordata > Actinopteri > Ophidiiformes > Bythitidae > Lucifuga > Lucifuga dentata. The sequence continues at coordinate 14,458 of VXCM01004526.1, read as the reverse complement.
GCAAACAAAGCTAGCTCACAAACACACGCAGAATAAAATTATGGCAGACTGTGGCGCACACCATAAACTCCAGCCCGGTCCAAACAGGCACTGCACTAATTTACTTAAATACAATTTTGAATATGAGAACTTACTTTTAACAGAGTATTTTTAGTTACATAAAGGATTTGAGTACTTCCACCATAGGATATTACTACGCACTGGATTGTTGTACATGGCTCACAAAGGCAATTCTTCTAATTTAGCAATTACAATAATTTCTCCAACAAGCATGCCTCTATGACAGATGACCTTTTACCAGAAATATTTGGGCCTTCTGTCTCAAATCTGTGGCAGCGAATGCAGCATTCCTGACTCTGTCTGTAAAGTTCGACACATTCATCTTTCAAATTGCCATGAGTAAGAACTTCTTCAGCTAAATGGCTCAATTCTAAAAATGTTAAATGGACAAACAAGGGCTGAGAGCTGCACAGATGACTTCATTACTTTTGGTTGAGTAATGTTAAAAGCCCTTCATTAAGGTGTTTGTGAGGAGCCTCTGTGACAGAGTATTTCCACACCACTGTGTGAAACAAAGCCAGCGGAGCAACGCCAGCATGCCAGGAGAGTGAGCCCGACCACAGCCAAGTCACTGCTGCTTTGCACAGTAGTAAAGCTCTCTGTCTGTGGTCAAACGTCTCACTCTCCTCATTCTTTCTCCATCTTACACAATGTCACTCCCTGCCCTGATATTTCTTCACGGCCGTTTATGAGAAGCCCGAGCGTATATTTATAGGATTTGCAGAGTGATTCCAAGGGCATTGGATGTAATTCTGCTTTGAATGAGACAGAACAAACACAAGGGCTGCTGTCAGAAGCTTTTGTGTTGAAACTCTCACCTCACCCCAGGCTGTTGACGAAGTGGAAAAGACTATTTCCCTCATCCCCCCTCCCAGTGTTGCCCAGCTGGTTTTTTGAAGACAGATGACAAGCTGCTGCACTGGCACTTAAGGAGTGACATGCACATACACACACACACACATACACACCCATTCTCACACACTTATTCACACTCACGCATGCCTACACACCTGAAAGTACATAACCACATCTACAATATCTCATGGCAACATGTGTATACTCGGCATACAAGTTGCAAATGTACATACACCTTGAAGTGACATCACTGCAGGCTCTGAGGAAGTCACACACACATACACACACACCCTTTCTCTATTTCTCAGGAATAAGTCAATCCTCAGTTTCATTCCTCTTATTAGGTTTCAAATTGAAACTGTATGTCTATCCGTGTTGTGGGCTCCTGCTCCACAATAACCCATTTCTCTCTGTCTGTGGACATGGAAAATCTACAAACCGCTTTGTGTGCAGCCACAGTAGCCACCACCCATCTGAAGGCAACCTCAGCCTCGCTGCGTCACTATGAAACTGCCCAATTGGCCACCACTGAAGAAGATTTCTTCTGACATGTATCTTCAAAAGAAGAGGTGGAAGTGTTCAGTTGTGGATAAATATGGCGAGCATGGCCAGCCTGACTACTGGGTAGACGAGGATTATTTATGACCCAAAACATGACCCAGTTCTTCTTACATTTGCCTACTGAGGAAATGAGTTAAATTATACCTGTAGTGTACTGTATATTTGGGTATAATTTAAAGTCATAATTATATGATGGTCCAACCCTTTTTTTTGCAGGAAGATATTGACACAAATATTTGAACAGTTGTGCAAACCTCTGCAGCTCTATTTGTCCCGGGGCAAAAATATTGCTCATCTATGGGAAGTAAAATAGAGAGAGAGAGAGAGAGAGAGAGAGAGAGAGAGAGAGAAGAGAAGAGAAGCAGTTTCTAAAAACTCTGTATAAGACTTTGGGAAATATGCCCTCCTTACAGCCGCAGAGGTAAAGTTTGAGTGAAGGGCCAATCAAAATCAAATTAAGACATCAAAAAAAAAAAAAAAANAAAAAAAAAAAAAAATACACTGAACACGCATCAAGAAAAGGCAGTCTCTCTAAGCATTTGAATGTGACCTATTGGCTGCCTGTCAGTGGTTTGAATAAAAACAAGAAAAGCAGCTCTGGTTGTCTTTATTGTGTAAGTACTAACAACAGATGTGAGCCATGTACTTTAGAGTTGAGTTATTGTGGTGCCCAAGCCACTGTTTACATTCAATAAAAAAAAAAAAAAANAACTTCTGGCCTGTAGCATATTTAGTCGAGCCGATGTGTTTCCATGGTAACTGGCCAGGAGTTTTCATTCTTGATCCACTTCCTCACCATTAGCCACTGTTTTTGTAGACCTCACTCTTTTCTTTTCTTTTTTTCCCCCCCTCCCTGGCATTACTACATTTAACTCTAAGTTTCTATTCATGTGATCACTTCTGCTCTTTGGGAACATTTTCTGCTCCTCCTGTTTCCTGCTCCCTGCTCAGTGCCACCCCTGTGTTTCTGCCACCCCCACAAAGACTCACTCTCTCTCAATGAAATCCAGACATGCACACTGTACTCTGGCTTTGAGTCGCTTGCTGCTCAAAAGAAAACAACTCCTGGGCTGTAGCTAGGCAACTTCAAATATGACTCATCCCACTGCCGCACCCATCATCAACTGATCACCCCCCCACCACCACACCACCCCATGCATGCACATACACACACACAGCTTTAGCGCTTTCTAATGAAGTATGAGTATGGTGTTTCTCTTGATTATTCTCCCCACTCTCTCTTCTCGACCTAGGCAGAAGTAGAAGATGACACACAACTTTTAGAAATGGGAAACAGTGAAAAATCACAAGTCGGCTTCAGATGATAATACCATGGCCAAAACATGACGGCTGGGCAGAACCGCAGATTGTCAGATGGTGGAGTTGGCAGTGATCTAAAAGAGATCTTCTCTGTTGGCTGTTTGTTACAACGTTTTTCATAGAACTGTAAATAAAACAGGAAACATCAAACTTCTAGAATCATTAATCATTCTTGTATAACTAAAAGATGATCACTAAAACCAGATCTCTTTTTTCAGTGAGTGAAATTAATCATTGAAAACCAAAGACGTTAATGAATTCAAAGAAATAAATGAGCTAAAATGGATCTTCCAGTGTGTTATTGCTTTTGCTGTCACTCAGGGTCTGGTTTCAATTTGAAGAGACACACAGGAGATGGCATGGCCCTGTCAGAATGGGAACTATATATGTTTGCACAAATGTATAATTTGTGAAATTAAAAAACAAAACAAAACAAAAAAACACTTTTTAAAATAAAAAATGACCTGTTTGTCATAATCTAAGAGTATCAGACAATTGGAAATCAAGACATTTGTGAGATTAAACCAGACAGCACTGAAATTGTGTATGTATCTCACTAATCCCAATCTTCTTCTGTCACTGCTCAATCTATTTCTCAGTCTATATATAAATTTATATATTTCATATACATCATACCAATAATTACTTTTAGGCCATTTGTGTTCAACTCATCAGTGTAGACCTACTTCATGAACCTATTAGTGTTGCTATTCAATGCAGTGCTGCCCTCTAGTGAGGAGAAAGGTGGACTTCTTCTAGATAAGTGTGTCAAATTAAAATTTTGCATTAAAGGACCATACCATCAATTTTTCATGTTTGAGCCTAATATATTCAGTTTTCATAAGGTTACTGACAATCATTTCCCAAAGCATACTACTCGAACGGTGAATTACAAATGTTTTTCCTACCTTCCAGACCACCATTGGTTTCAGTTCATTCTGGTACGCTATTAAAATCAACTTGTTGGTACTGGAAACATTCTTGGGATAGGTAATCCATTATCGTCAACAAGTTGTGTATTCAGGTTTTGTCGAAGTTTCGTAATTTTAGCATTTAAGCACAATAAAACGCACGGAGTGAATGTATGTCTCCACTGGGGAATATAGTCCCAATAGAAGATCTGCGTTTATTGAAAAATTTAAATGACTGTGACTTCATAATTTTGCATAACTACTAGAAGGCGAAACATTGATTTTTAAGGTAGGTGTGTTGCTTGAATATTTGATTTTGAAAGATTAAGAGATTTTGCAAAATATCAGGAAAGCTGAAATATGGTTTTATCCTTTGGAAAATGATTGTCAGTAAACTTACTTGTATGAAAATTGAATATATTAGACTCAAACATACAAAATGGCCGGTGTGTCCCTTTAATATATAACCGAAATATTATTTAACATGTTAGAGGTAAATTATCAGCGTTTGTAGTGATGTTCCCGCTTCTAGAACATGAACACAAGCTCAGCACGAGCCAGTTAAGGTTAATTAGTGAGCAGGTGTGTATGACCAAATGTAGAAGATTCCTGCCGTTTGGTGCACGGAGAGAAACTAATATTGGCGATGCATTTAAAACAGAAAGGATACCGCGGTGGCATTCTTTTTTATTTTCACCATCACAACCGTTACTTTACAGTCATCAATATCTCTGTCCGCTTTCCCTGATGACAGGAGCGATTTGACGATCGGGCTGAAGGAGACTCCAGCATTGGTTAGTTTCTAATTATTTTACTCACTGGCAGATGGAAATTTCTTTAAAAACATAAAATAAAATAAAATACATCAATAAATATGGTTTTCAGGATGTTAATGATATAAATGACGTGATTGCAACACCTGTGTTTTTGACATGTTTATTAATTGGGCCTTCAGTTGGTAATGCAACATTTTGACATAAATACGTAGTTTACCTTCTTCACCAGGCATTTCTTAAAAGACTGGTGATTTGAGCCTAATAAATATTACCCGCATACATGTTACATTAGTTGACAGCCATTTTCAAAAAAAAAAAAAAAAAANAAAAAAAAAAAAAAAAAAACATTTTAGTTCCTGTGTTATTTTGTCAAATCCTCTAATCTTTCACAATCAAATATTCAGGTGATACACGCCTTAAAATTTAATGTTTCGAAGGCATGGACATTGCAATATCTGGGTTAAAGCAGTTTTCTCCCAGGACTATTTTCCCTGATGGAGAAATACATTTTCTTCCATGTAGCTCCATGTTGGATCAGTTAATTTGATCAAAAATTTAATAGATGTTTGCGTTTGCTGTGATGGATTATGCATCTCAAGCATGTTTCAAGTCTCTAAAGCTGATTTTAGTAGTTTGCTGGAATGAACTGAAACTAATGGCAGTCTGGAAGATAGGAAAAGCAATTCTAAAGTGTACAGCTCCAGTTGTACGTTTTGGAAAATGTTGTCATTTAACGTAACATGAATGCAGGTTGTATTCATTATGCTCAAACTTGTAAAATCACTTATATGGTCCTATAATAAACACACTGTGGAGCACAGACTGTGTTGCTGATATATTTTGTTTTACAGCAAATCCCCTTTGAGGAAATTTTAGTTATCAGGTGGGGAGTTTGTAGTCAGGATACCAAAACTTAGATTAAAACATTCTCTTTTTATGTCACTTGCAGAGACAGAAAAAGAATTTTTTATGTTATTTCTTATGTGGCAGATGCTCCACCAGGAGGAGCTTGCTGGTTCCCAGCCCACATAAACACAGCAATAACACTCTATTTTCAGAAATCCCTTAAGGTGGTTTGTTTTTATTTACCAGCCCAGACTCAGAGAGGCCATGCAAAGGTCAGAGTTCAGCGACGTAGCATCCCGGAGGGGAACTGGCAGAGGCTGCAGCCTCAGGTAGATTGCGGAGAAGACGCCATGACCCTCAGAAACAGGAGGAGACGAGCTGCACAGCTAATGCTGAATGGAGGTGAAGGAGCGTTTTCTGCCAGGTTTAGGATTTATGAACCCTTCAGCTTGTATTATGTCTCAGATAGTAAAAGCGGTCCGTCTAGCTCGGGTTTGGAGGAAAATTAATGGTACAATCAGAGCTGGTGTCCGAAACCTTCAGTTGTGCATTTACATTAAGTTCTCCTTTCTAGAGTGTCAAACTGAAGTTTTACGTTTGTGCTCCTCAGCGAATGATTCGTCGTTGCTCCTGTCCCAGCTGCCGCCTGGCTGCTGCTACTCTGTTGAAACCACATGGAGAGACCTGATGCTAAAGGCTCCGATGCCTGCCACGTCTCGCAGCAGGTACAGCACCTTCTAACCAGATGCTGATCACCAGAATAATTTCATCTATTTTAATGTATTTCTATGCAGCCCCTTCTGCAAATGTTGGCAACCTAGGAAAATAAAAGCAAAAAGGGGCTGTGGAGAAAAAAAGTTCTTTTTATCTTCTTGATCTTTCATTCAAAATATTAGGAAAAATATAACCTTTAAAGTAAAATAATTGAAAGGAAAAAGGAAATTCTTATCCTGAAACAAATGTTTTTCTAAATGGGTCTGGATGAGCATGTTATGTGTGTGTGTGTTGACTCCACACACAGTGAGGATGATGGTTTGAGTGGCTAAAGAATCTCCAAGCATCACAGCTGGAGAATCACAGATGTTTGTTGGGTTTTGAGGTCAGAAAGTCTCCAAAGCTATGATCCAGTGCCACCAGGATGACTGAGAAAAATATTTGTTTCATGATAAGAATTTCTTTTTCAACGATTTTACTTTAATTAAAGGTTATATTTTTGTAATATTTTGAATGAAAGATCAAGAGGATAAACAAAAAAGGCTCTTTTTGTTTCCACAGCCCATTTTGCTTTTATTGACTAGGGTTACCTTCATTTGTGGAGGTGCTGTGTGTAGTGAAAATGACATTTTCCTTAGTTTCTCTCATGTTAATCTCAACTCTCAGGCTGGATTTTGGTATTTGTGGAAGATCTGATAAAACACCACAGTTTATTTTTTCATTGTCTCTGGTATGCAATACCCATGTTGATTTATGTCTGATTACAATCTCTGCTCAGGCATTCCAGATGATCTGTGTCAGTGCAGCGAGAATGACTCATGAGCACTAAACTTTTCATCTCTACATGTGTATGAATCGCACACACATCAAATGAAATGACTCGGCACACTGTTATGTCCTCTTCCCGTCTCATCGTGACTGGATAGTTAATAACTTCCACACGTGGTTCAAACTCGGGTCACGTTTATAATACTTAAAAGCGTTTTTACTAGATATTTTTTTGTTTGTGCTCATTTTTTTACCTTTACCAACCAGATCACATTTCCGCCTACATCTGTTTGTTTGTTCTAACAATTATTCAAAGTTCTGAATCAATTTTGGCAAAACTTGGTGTGAAAATGGGGCGTGACCCAAGGAAGAACCATTAAATGTTGGTGCTAATCAAGATCCAGGAATTTTTTTTTTTTGTTTGTTTGTTTTTTAAGCAATTCCTTAACATTGCAAGATATTTTTAGATTTATTTTTTATTTTTTTTCATTTCTCCCAAAGTAATGCACCAATCTCAATGAATATGCTATATTTATCCCATGATAGACTACGAATATGAGCAAGTTGATCCAAATCTGGATAAATTTGGAAAACTGTTTCTTATGATTAATAAATAAAATTATCCATCCATTTTCTATACCCATTTTTCCTGTTAAGGGTCATGGGGCTGGAGCCTTTAGTCAAGTCTAGTTTATTTGTAGTATAGCCCAGTACCACATACAATAAAGCTTTACAGACTCACACATTAACGATTCCCGACCCAGCCCAAGCTCTCTAAGAAGACGAGGAAAAATTCCCTAAAAACCTTATAAGGGAAAAAAATGGAAGAGACCTCAGGAAAGGCTGTTCAAAGAGAGATTCCCTCTCCTCAGATGGACGGGAGTGAAATAGGAGCATAGGTGGGAAAGCAGATAAATTACAAAGACACAAACAAGGAAACAGTAAAGGAGGATATAAAATGGCAAATAAGAAGAAAACCATGTAAGTATAACACCATGTAACATAAGATAGAATAAAACAGCACACACCAAAAATTAAATAACAAAAGGAGAAAGACAGAGACAGACCAAGAGACAGTGACGAGAAGAAAAGGAAAACCAACAAAACATGTAACTATTTAAAAAAATGAATGAGGTTTTTTTTTAATAACACTATTTTAGTGATTTCTCATCAAAGTATCCACCATGCGATTTAATCTCTGCTTTGTAAATATGAGGCATCAGTTTCTAGAGCATCAGGGAATAATCTAGAATTTCCTAATAATCTCTGGAACCACATGCAGCTTTTCTACATGAATCTGTAATAATTTTGGACAATTGTAAAATGTTTGAATTTTTTACAGCTTCTTGCAAATTAATAGGTACTAACAAACATAGTAGAATCCTTTTATATATGCGTACATATGAAACAAAACTAGTTTAACATTAGTGGAAACATTGATTCTATGTGAAAATCACGAGTGATTCTAAACTTTTGAGTAGTAGTGCACCTGGAAAGTATCATCAGCCTCCTGATGGCAATTGTGCCTGACTTAAATATGACAGCAGTGCTAATTATGCAGAATAATGTTTACTCATCAATAAACCAACGTGTCTTAATTAAGCTCAGTGACAGAACGGCATTGAAACATTTTTTTTCAGGTTGGCGGTTATGTGCTCCCTCTGCTGTGGAGGGGAACTCCAGCAAAGATGAACTGTCAGGTGTCTCAGGTCTAACCCGAGAGCAAGGACCCATCCGTCCTCTGCTGCCCATTTAGCATGATGGTCACGCTGCAGGGACGATCTGCTGCAGAGGAGCTGAGGATGAGAGGTAAAAAACCCAACCAAAATCCACTTTTCGCAGAAAACATAAATGCATTGAAATGATTCACCTTTTTTTCTGTACATTTTCCTTTTATTAATCCTTGTTTTTATTCTGTTCCTCTGCAGTGAGAGGAGATTGGACCCCTCTGGTATTACTGTCTTAGCACTGTGGATACACTTTGCACAAAAAAGATGCAGACCTCCTGATAACTGCCCCATTTATCACATGTGGCGTCACAGCAAAGGTGCATCTCAGACAAATTGCTCTCAACAAACAAAAATCAATGCACACGCTTGCTGTAAACTATTAAATTAGTATTTTTAGTATGAGAAGGTGAATACAAGTAGAGTTCTACGGCCCCATAGAAAAAACTTATCGCAATAAATCTGCGAGAGGTGAAAAGGTTTGTTGATCAACAGTAATGACTCAGCATTTACTTCCTGTAGTACTGAAATCTCTTACAGTCAAAACTCATTGTCTGGTCGTGCTTTGTTTTCGAACAAAAACGCATTTCATTTGCATAAGACATCTCAGCCACAAGGACTCCAATGTCTTGTGAAGGAAATGTCTCCTATGCTGAAAATTTGTACTGGCGCCATAGAGGGCATAGACTTAATATCTTTTTTTCTGAACTGTAACAATTACTTGGTAGTTAAATAGCATAAAATAATTGTGAATACAGCCACATAATAAAAGCTCTGGTCTTTTCCAGGATGGAGAATACACACTTTCTCTTCAAATAGGAGACAAGGCCTTTACACTGGCCTGTCCCGCCGCCTCCTCTGAAGAATTCCCAGAAAATGATCAGTCTCTGGAGAGAGAGCCCGCAGCATTTGTTCCAGGAACCCCAAAGCCTTTTCCTTGGGCTCCCCTTTTCTACCTGGCCCCACTTTACTACCCCCACCCTACATATCCCCACAAGTATCACAGTCCTGATGCTCGCAGTGCACATTATGCTCCTACTCCCTTATCTTTGACTCTGGACCCCAGCCCCACTCAGGCCCTCAGCCTGTGCCTCCTGCCAATTCCTGCCTTGATTTCCAGGCCAATTATTCCAATCAAATGCCCATTTCATATGAGGGTTTTAGCGACCGCAGTTCCTCCACAGTCATATTTGCACCACTACTTCCACAATCTCCCATATCTCTCCATGGATGGGGCCAAAAAGTCGAGCACTTCTCTTGATCTACCTCCTCACTCGCCGCCACTTCTGGTCATCTGCAAAAACGTCTCAAGTCATAATGTAGATCTGCCAAATCTAAATCGACCAGTTGAAACGCAGAAATATAACCTGGAATGGATCCCACATTTGTCTGAAGATGGTTATGTAAAACCAGAACTGGATGACAAGAGAAATTCTGCTTCTGTGCATTCTGCAGCCCAACATCCCTCCCCATCTCCCTGTTAAGACCTCCAGAGCAATCAGTAAAGCAGACCAGACCCCTCTGCTGTTCCTCCTTCAGATCATCCCTCCTTCCCCACTCCACCACCCAACCCTAACTCTCCTCACCCATACTTACCACCACCCTTATTATCACTACTACCTTGCATATTATGAACCAGAGAGGTTACTCAGTGCTAACGATCACGAGTCTCCATCTTCTTCTGAAGAAGATGGAGACCATCTATATCAAGCTTCTGTCTATTGCATAAATTCTACCCTGACTCTTGATAATGTTCTTGATAACAAGAGACATGAACCCACCACTCTGACCACAGAATCAGCGCACAATCTACAAATTGGCCCTTATCCGTTTTATCATCCTTACTTTTACTACCAGCCTGGACTGTCTATAGACGATCAAGAACCACATTCTGCAGGTACCATGACTCTGAAATTCCATTTCCCTCAGACAGGATGGGTTTGCTAAATCATGCTGCAGAGGAGGGATATCCCAGCACGCTACAGTTACTGTACAATCCCTTCCAGAAAAATCCCAACGATCCTTTGAGAATTCTGTAGGGGAAGAAGCAGAAGAAAGGCTGGATTGTGAAAACAGAAGTAAATAATCAGCAATTCCAGCTGTAGAATTTTGAGTTTTCAACGTTTTGGTTTATTTTTTCAATATTGCTTTGGTTTAAGCATTTGTTGTTTTACTGTATCTCATGATGGTGTCAGGACTTTAAATCACCACAAGGGGGCAGAACATTATCTTGTTCTGAGAGTTTGAAGGTCCAGCGTTTGGTGTTGGCTGTCATCATGTACCTTTATGATGTTGTGAAATAAAAATGAACATGCACCTTTAAGTAACCTCTTGTCCAAGAAGCCAGGATCCTCCAGGTCATGTGACTTTTATTGCTATGAATTCCAGTAGCCTTGCAGTGGAGATTTGACATATCTACCTGCATCTGTAATGGATTTACTTTGTACATTGTGAAACTGAGATCATTTTGCCAATGACACATACATTTCCAATGACACTAAACATGAATATGTTGTAACCTTGCATTCCTGTAATACAGTTTGATTAGATGTCTTAAGTTTGGGTGCCACTAAGTCTGTGGAACACAAAGGCTGCACCCCCCCAGGTGTTAAACTAACAGAGAGCATCCTGTGCAGAGGTCAATCTTCCCCCTTAAGCAATCAGCACTTTTGTTAGGAGTGGGGGCCTTAAGAGCAGTCGTAAACTCCCATGGCCCCCCTCAATAGCAGATGAAGGAAAGTGTGATCAAAGACTTAAAAGTTGTGTTATGGTTTGACCTGTTATGTTAAACACTGTGAGTTACAACTGCAGCTGCACCAAAGCTTATCTATAGTGTTTCCTCTTAACCTCTTTCTAACCTTCATAGCCATTGATCTCTTTTGAACTGGGTGGAGGGGCAGGCAGATATCTCCTAGCTGGCACCCACCTCGTCTGACCATGTGATTGGTTTATGGCTCCTCTGGTCAAGATAAATTGTGTCCTGCCTGTAGATTCTCTGAGACTCTCTTCCATTTCTGCAGCATGTTGATGTCTCCTATTTGCAAATAAACTAAGCAACAGTGTGGCTTTTTTTGTGAAGACTTATCTCACCATTTAAAAGGAGTTTCTTTGACAATGTATTTGGCTGATTTTTTTTTTTTTTTTTTTTTTTGTGTCTGCCTAATGGTAATAAATACAACAATTCAGGCATAACCAGCTCTGCTCTCTTTGGCCTACTTTCTCTTTGTGCGCTTTCAGATCTCCCTGAGGCTAACCGGCTCACTCCCTCTGCCTCGCCCTGTGGCCTCAGAATGCTGTCAGATCATGACTGCAGTGTGTTTTGGGGCTGCTGTTCATACTTTGTAAAGGGTGAGTCTTGTCAACACGTATCTGATAACAATGCATTTACCACAGGAGAAGGAAAAAAAAAAAAAAACTGGACTGATGAATGAGCTTTGTGCCCAAGAGACGAGACCCAAGCCAGAGATGATCTTTAGGGTGGAAAAATGTTATGAGTGTCATTTATTCTTGGATCTTTGGGATTGAATTAAAAAATGAAAAAGGTAAAAAACAAACAAAAAAAAAAAAGCGGCATTCTCCAAAAAGCTCTGCTGTGAGCAGGATTTCCCTATGTGGTTCAAGTTCAGAACCACATAGCTTAGGAATGACGTGTGTTCTGTCTCAACAGATTGTACAATGGGGCAGTACTTTATCCTCTTGGTGCCTGACTCTGGTGGAGCCCACAGTGGTCCCTCCCTCTCAGATCAGCAATGTGTCTTGTACACCCCAGAAACTGACCTCTGACCTCTGCACTGTGCTCCTGGATGGCTGTGGAGTAAGTAAACCTGTGAGCCACACTTCTGCATGTGCCACTTCATTTAGAGCACCAGAAAACAAGTTTATCACAGTTAAAATAAACGACTTGGTCAGTGAAGCTTTGACTTGCAGTCCATTAATTCTGGACTATTTGCAGTTAACATATATTATATATACACTACAAGCCAGAAGTTTGAGGCCACCCCCAGATTAAAAAAAAAAAAAAAAANAAAAAAAAAAAAAAAAAAATCATCAATGCACTGTTTGCTTTACAATTTATTGCGCAGGAAATGACAAAAATATATAAAGTAAATGTAAGTGTTTAGTTTTCAAGAAAAAATTGTCCATAAAAGCACTTTGAAGTAATTTCAGGCTCAGAGTTGGTTTTGTCAAAGTAACCCCCTCTGGCCAAGTCATAGTTCTCAAAAACCTTTTCTTCTCTTTTGAATGACTTTAGAAAGACTTGAGTTTTTCCAGTTTTTTTTTTTTTTTTCTTTCAGGGAAACTTTTATTAAAATAGTAATACATTTGCATTGCATGTTGTTGAGGACTGACCTTGTAGCACTAAGGTTCTTTTCAACATGTCTTCTTTTGCTGTATTCTGGCAGCAAGTCTTCTCCATCCAGCCAGTTCTCATTCAGCCTGCTGGCCATCCCTTTGCTGTCTGAGTGGTTTTTAATTTGTCTTTTTTACTATATTGATTTATTTTTTGTAAGTGGTTTCTCTGAGTCTGTATTTTCTCTGCTGTAGCTGTATGGTGCCAGTCAGCTCAAATATGCAAAATCATCTGTATGGTCCTTTAAGGCCCCAGTATGCCTCAAAAGACGCAAGATAAAATGATAAAAGAACAGGCAAGGGAACACATTCTAGAACACTGTAATATAGTTTTTAAAAACAGTCTTATGCCTTTTCTAATTCTGATTCCTCCTTTGATACCATAATTTGCCCAAAAATCACATGGCTGGTTGCATCAGCATGAAGGGCCAGTAGGCAGAGCTCAACCATCCGTGTTATATTTGGATCTGTTACAGTCACCTGGAGGTGTTAGAGGTAGAAAGGACAAACATTCTGCTTTGAGTTCACTGCACAAAGAACACAAGTAAAGCCTGTATCACTGCATCTCGAGCCTCGCAGGACATCTTATTGCGCTTTATTTAATGCTTCTTATTGCCCTGAAAGTTCTGCTACTTATGAAGTATACTTGGGCCTTTACTATTGCCATCGCACTACTAACTCTGTCTTGATAGCTGGTTTGAATATTATGATAAGCGGCTCCAGAAATGACACACATTAAGATAACATTTCCCACTCTGATAACATCTGTATTCTCACTGTATTAAGGCTCCAGTATTCTTCATGAGATGACGTGGTGATTCCGGCTGCTGTTATTTGTTCTTTGAAAATTGTTGTCGTTACTATTTCTGGTAGCTGCAGCGAGCCATATGTGGTCCAAATTTGATCACAGTGCACAATCTGCCATGTGATATTTGGGCCAATTATAGTCAGGGGAGCTTTCAGAAGTAGAAAAGACAAGACAGTTAAGGACTATAATGCATGTTGACTATAACATGGTGACTGGCCTTTGCTTTCATTGTTCAAGCTTATATCTTTTAAAGTATACTGGGACCTTTAATATAAAATCTTAGTGGCCATTGGCAAAAACATGAGTTGATTCCTCCATCTGTCCAACACTTTGGTCCAGAGATGTGTATGTTGACAACCACTGGCCACTTCAGGACTTCCTGGCTACTCACCATAATGGATATTTATGGATCCATGTCAGTGTATCTCAAAATCTAATGGCACTTTTGTAGGAAATTAGCTGTAGACATTAATGGTCGCCAGATGATGGACCACCTCTGGTATTGTTTCAAAGCATCAAATGCTTCAACATATTTGTGTAGCCATTCACATAATGTGGGGTGTAATGAACATAAAGTCACACTAACAGGCTACATAGAGGGTCGTGGACCAAAACGGAAGGGGCAAACCATGCATCTTGTGAGAGAAATTATGCTATTTGATCATGCTATTGTTGATTAAGCTTACACTGCATTTAAGATCTTCTTCTTCTTCTTCTTTTCCTTTCGGCTTTCCCTTCAGGGGTCACCACAGCGAATCATCT
>VXCM01004525.1:15165-95597 GCA_014773175.1 Lucifuga dentata | reverse complement strand
CCCCCCCACCTCCCCACGAGGCCGGGCTCGACCATTAGCACCACAACTCAAATGAAGTGGATAATTGTGTCTTTCTGTGCCATATCATGAGACAAGAGAGACGGAAAAGAAAAGAGAGAGAGACACACACACGCGTGCCTCATGGGGATAGTTTTAAATCTTTGAAACTCAGTGGCATCGCCTTGCAATGAATGAAGAAAAAAGAGATGACATAATTAGCACTACTTATAAATAACCTATTTTTACTAAATTTAATGCGAAAATGACAATTTCTGTTGATCATCAGCCGAATTATTTTTCTTTCGAAAGAGTGATCACAATATAAAACCATTTTAATCCAAGTGAGACTGGAATGATTTATAACAAAACAATCATCTTTGAAGCAAAACCGATTGGTTTTGCTGTCGTTCCTTTTTGCCTTGAAATCCATAACTTTTTAGTTTTGTTGCCTTTCTGTGTTATGTTTGGTTCTCAGGGATCAGCAACTCCTAACTAACCATTAAATAAATATTTGAATATGATATCATACCCTTTCAGCTTTCATATGGCCTTCTGGAAGACACAGTCCTGTAATATTGTCATAATCAGTACACAGAAATAGCACATAGAACTTTACGCATCAAACAGCCCTCCATAATGTTTGGGACAAAGGCACGTTATTTCCTGATTTGCCTCTGATTTTGGTTTCGTCTTGTAGAAATTACAGGAGTTTTTATACACAGCCCCCTATTTCAGGCAGCATCATACAGCAATGGTATATAAATGAAAGTAGTCGTGTTTTGTTGCATATCCTTTGCATGCAATGAAAAACCAAAATGTACAAAAAATACCCTTTAATAAAATCTGAGGATGTGCACTTTAACCCATATGTGAATCACTTGATTACAAATCTAAAATTGTGGCGTACAGAGACAAATCAAGAAATAATGTGTCTTTGTCCCAAACACGATGGAGGGCATTGTATGTAGGACATGTGGGCATGTAAATACAGTAAAACAGTTACTGGTGAAACAAAATATGATTTGATATTTTGGGATAGTTGGCAGAAATATGTGTATTCAGGTAGTATTTATTGGGCTCAAACATGCAAAACCGCCGGCGTGGTCCTTTAAGTAAAAAGCAACTTATCGCCTATCAGCTAAGAGACAAACTAAATCCTACTTCATTGATTGTGCAATTTATTAATTTTCCTTATATTTGGATGCAAAGACAAGGAAAATGCTGCAAATAAAGGAAATCTATTCTATCTAAAACTATTATTATTATTATATTTAATGCTTTTCTGATCCAATAAGTTCATAGAGTTGTGCTTTTAATTTTGGGAAGACCACCAGATGAGTCTTCATGGTTTTTGTTTTTTTTTTTTGCCTCTCCTGCATANTTTTTTTTTTTTTTAAATATCTGTGCAAACAAATAAACTGGTGAAAAAAAATGGATTCTCAGCAAGCAGGCATGTCAACATTAATTTGACCTTTGATTATGAATGAGATTTTATTCTCTTTTTTACTTGTGTAAAGTGATTGTGTGTGTATGAGTGTACTGGTGCCTGATGTGTCTGTGTATTAAGGTTGTTTGTTTTACCTTTACCTGCCCACGTACTGCAGATGGAAATTAGCTGTTAGCTAAATCTGGCACAAAGCATCTCTTCTCAATTTGAGATTAAACGACCATACCACACATTTTGCATGTTTGAGCCTAATATATTCAGTTTTCATACAAATAACGTTACTGACAATCATTTCCCAAAGCATACTACTGGAACGGTGAATTAAAAATGTTTTTCCTACCTTCCAGACCTCCATTGGTTTCAGTTCATTCTGCTATTAAAATCAACTTGTTGATACTGTAAACGTTCTTGGGATAGGTAATCCATCATCACCAACAAGACGTGTATTCAGGTTTTTTTAGAAGTTATGTAATTTTAGTGTTTAAGCTCAATAAAAAGCGTGGAGTGAATGTATGCCTCCACCGGGGAATATAGTCCCAAAAGAAGACCTGTGTTTATGGAAAAATTTAAAGGACCGTGACTTCATAAGGCTGTGTAACTATTAGCAGGAGAAACATGGATTTTTAAGGTGGGTGTATCACTTGAATATTTGATTTTGCAAAATATCAGGAAAGCTGAAATACAGTTTTATCCTTTGGGAAATGATTGTCAGTAACGTAACATGTATGAAAATTGAATATATTAGGCTCAAACATGCAAAATGGGTGGTATGGTCCTTTAATTTTTTTTGTGATGGCCCCTGCTTAAATAATTAAAAAAAAATAAATTAAAATAAATTTTAATAAAATCACAGTTATGCAGGCAGAGCGTCAGAAAGGGGCGGCTGCCATTTAACTAACGTGTCGCGTCACCTGAGATTTCTGAGCGGCTTTGGGTTCTCGGGGATAAAATCCTGACATGGGACTGAACGATGGAACGGAGGAGAAGCTTCCAGATTCTGACGGGCGAATGACAGTTACTATCGCCGGGTGGAAAACCTGCCACTGTGCATCGTGATTCAAAATGGAGCACTGCTTCTTTTTGCGCATCGGGTGGGAAAACAGAATTCATGAATAGCAAATTAAACAAAAAAAAGCTTAATCTCATGGCGTCTCTTGAATGCTAAATATAAGATTAAGGCCAGTAATTTTAGGGCAAGAAGCCCTGGCAGAATTGTCAAACTTTGTGCTATTACTAGTCTTTGTCTTAGCACGGTTGTCGTGTAAGGCCTGTACGCGTATGAAATATTAATTCTGAATAATAATTTTCAAAGGGGAATAAAGCGCAAAGTTAATTATTAATAGAATGTGTATTCAAGGCATCTCTCTCTTTTTTCAGATGCACCAAAATATTCCCTGACAGTTGCCACTCGAAGGAACAGAATTCCCATAATGCTGCGCCAAAGCACAAATGACATCATTAAAACAGTGATGCAAGTCCCACCAAACATCTAACCTACATTTCACAGGTGACAGTGGAAATTCACCAGCATCCCACCTCAGATTTACAAACCACGTCGCTTCCAAATAACATCCAGAACTCACATGGACTCCAGTCTGGGTTGTGAAATGTGCATAAAAACGGTGATAACAGCGATTATTGATAATTCTAAACTGCAAGTCTGCTATTTTCTCAACTTTTTTTTTACTTTTAAACCTGAAATCTGCAACGTATTTCTTACTTTTCCATCTGTGCATTTATATTAAGTCTTATTTCTGTCTGACAATACCAATAATAACACAAGAAGCATGTCTAAGGCAACAGAGGAGACAAAAGGAAGGGAGATAGAATTTTCCTGAATATTCTCAAGGCAAGTGATGATTTCTGATGACTTTTGATGGTGAAAAGGGGAGAGATAAGAAATTCAAAGACAATGCGGCTNGTGATGATTTCTGATGACTTTTGATGGTGAAAAGGGGAGAGATAAGAAATTCAAAGACAATGCGGCTTCTTTTAGAGAGATAATGCAGCTCCTAGGTAATAAAAAATCTTTGGTAAGCTGTGTGCATGTGCGTGTGTGTGCGCGTGTGTGTGTGTTGTATTAAATCCGATCAGTAATGCCAAGCTTTGACAACTTCATAAATCCCAAAATAGCTAAACTGCTCAAATTACATAATCTTTCCTGTAATCTTGTCTTGATTTATTTATTTTATTATTTATTTCAGACATGACAACAAAACAAAAAAATAAATAAATAAAATAAACAAATAAATGTCTGAAAATAAGTAGGATGAAGTATAACTTAAAGGACCATACCACCCATTTTGCATGTTTGAACCTAATATATTGAATTTTCATATGTTACGTTACTGACAATCATTTCCCAAAGGATAAAACTGTATTTCAGCTTTCCAGATATTTTGCTAAATCTCTTAATCTTTCAAAATCAAATATTCAAGTGATACACCCACCTTAAAAATCCATGTTTCTCCTGCTAATAGTTACACAGCCTTATGAAGTCACGGTCCTTTAAATTTTTCCATAAACGCAGGTCTTCTTTTGGGACTATATTCCCCGGTGGAGGCATACATTCACTCCACGCTTTTTATTGAGCTTAAACACTAAAATTACATAACTTCTAAAAAAACCTGAATACACGTCTTGTTGGTGATGATGGATTACCTATCCCAAGAACGTTTACAGTATCAACAAGTTGATTTTAATAGCAGAATGAACTGAAACCAATGGAGGTCTGGAAGGTAGGAAAAACATTTTTAATTCACCGTTCCAGTAGTATGCTTTGGGAAATGATTGTCAGTAACGTTACATGTATGAAAATTGAATATAATAGGCTCAAACATGAAAAATGGGTGGTATGGTTTGTATGGTCCTTTATTCCATGATGGAGTTTGTTTCGTGTCTCAGTGATCTCGGTTCAGTTGTTTGGTGCAGACCGGATTTCCGTTTGATTTCCGCGTTCACATACGTCCAATCAAACGGAGTTAAAACGGTAAAATGCTCCAGGATCCAAAGCTTACTCCTCCAAATCAGATTTTTCTGCTGGTCCAGGAATCAGACCGCCAACCCTCCTTTTGCTTACTGGTAACAGAGCAAATGTCACGTCAAACCACGTTTGCAGAGTCTAAATACCACATACAATTTCTCAAAGGGCTCGTGTGTGCGAGCGCGTGAAGCGAAGGTCAGTTAATTTGGCCTGACCACGTCATAAAGCCATCAGGCGTCAGTAGGGGAGGAAATCAAGCTAGCCACTCTGATGAGGCGAAATGCTATCTGCTAGACGATGATATCTCATTTACTGCTTTTCTGTCCCATTTCAACACAATTTGCCAAGAGCTCGTTAATATGCATGTTATCCAACTGTGCTGAGGGGGCGTGCAGAGCCGGCCGGCCCAGGGTGGGGGGTGGAGGGTTTGGGGCTGTGGCAAGACGGACCATTTCAGTGTCAATTTACAGCAATTCCCACCATCAAAAACGAGAGGGGAAAAAAGTGAGAGTACTTCCCATTTCTTCCTAGATCTCTGTAGTTTAATTCAATTGGAGCTTTCAATACCTTATTTATGACACACAGGAAGCATTCGCCCTATTGCATTATGGGAAGTGGGGGAGAGATAAAGATGCTGATTCTTTAAAGCTCTCCGGCACAAAAGCAGATAAAAGAGGAGTGTGTTTTTCATTGTGTTCTGTTCTTCCTGTTGCTGCATGTCCGTGTTCAAAAGATGAAACACGAAATGCGCGCTAACATATTTAGACGCGCTAACATATTTATATCAAAAGCAGATATATAAAATTGTTTGTCATTGTTTTATCGGAGTAAATACTGTAAGACAAGTTATAAACAGACAAAATTATAACTTGGAGCTGGAAAGTAATTGAATTTGGGGAAAAACGTACCACAAAAGACATTAGATGAAATGATGAAAGAACAGGCTGGTGAACTCATATGTAGTCTGGTCTTTAAAGGAGCATACCGGTGATTTGGCATGTTTGAGCGCAATAAATACAACCTGCATACCCATTTTCCCAAACTTTGATTAAATTTTCCTACTTCGCAGACTGCCATTTGTTTCAGTTCATTCTAATAAGCTATTAAAATCAACTTATACAGACTTGAAACACACTTGAGATACAAGATCCATCACAGCATTTTGTACTCGTGGCAATTTTGTTTTCTTTTTTTTTTTTTCTTGTCAAGGTTACTTAATTTAACTGATCCAACACAGAGCTACATGGAAGAAAACGTGTCTCCATCAGGAAATACAGTCGCAGGCAAAAAAAATGCCTTTACTGATAAACTGATTAAGTACTTTTACTCAAGTAGTTTTTTCTACTGGGCAAATTTTACTTGTAACAAAATAATTTTATTTAGTAGTTTTAAAGGACCATGCCACACATTTTGCATGTTTGAGCCTAATATATTCAGTTTTCATACATGTAACGTTACTGACAATCATTTCCCAAAGCATACTACTGGAACGGTGAATTAAAAATGTTTTTCCTACCTTCCAGACCTCCATTGGTTTCAGTTCATTCTGCTATTAAAATCAACTTGTTGATACTGTAAACGTTCTTGGGATAGGTAATCCATCATCACCAACAAGACGTGTATTCAGGTTTTTTTAGAAGTTATGTAATTTTAGTGTTTAAGCTCAATAAAAAGCGTGGAGTGAATGTATGCCTCCACCGGGGAATATAGTCCCAAAAGAAGACCTGCGTTTATGGAAAAATTTAAAGGACTGTGACTTCATAAGGCTGTGTAACTATTAGCAGGAGAAACATGGATTTTTAAGGTGGGTGTATCACTTGAATATTTGTTTTGAAAGATTAAGAGATTTAGCAAAATATCAGGAAAGCTGAAATACGGTTTTATCCTTTGGGAAATGATTGTCAGTAACGTAACACGTATGAAAATTGGATATATTAGGCTCAAATGTGCAAAATGGATGGTATGGTCCTTTAATGAGATATCACTACTGTTACTCAAGTACAGCTTTATTTTATCCACCATTGATATCTGACATTTTAATTCTCATAGCTATTTATTTTTATTCAAGTAAAATTTGTTTACTTGTAATGGAGTACTTTCATATAAATTCACAATTCTGATCAGTGTTATCCTTAAAATCTGAGGCAATCGACCCCGTGACAAAAGCAACAATTCCACCGCCACCCATCAACTCTTTCTCTTTGCCACACATGAANGACCCCGTGACAAAAGCAACAATTCCACCGCCACCCATCAACTCTTTCTCTTTGCCACACATGAATAACAGGTCAGACGTGATCGAACGGCTCCACGCCGCCATATCTCCTCTTTTCCAGGAATTTCAATCAATAAGCAGTCATAATGTCTCTNTCATCTCCTTCAAGTCACATATGATTAGGCACGACTGCTACACAGCGGAAAAAGAAAAAAAAAAGATGGCGGAGGGGGTTTGCATTAAACAAATCAGTCAGTGGCACAGCTGTGACAAACCAGGATGAGATGTGAGCATTACTGTGTCACATTTCAATAGATGAAAGAATATATTTGCTGTTAATGACTCAACACTTAAAGGACCATACCATAGTTTTGCATGCTTGAGCCTAATAAATAATACCCGCATACACATTACTGACCATTCTCCGCAACATAAAACTGTATTATAGATTTTTTCAAATCTCCTAATCTTTTAAAATCAAATGTTCAAGCAATACACACACACACACCCCTTAAAATTAAATGTTTCGCCTGCTAACACTAATGACTGTAGAAGTTTAAGCAGTTTTTTTTTCCTGCAACTATTAAAAATTCAATGTTTCGTCTGCAAACACACACGATTGTAGAGCAAGATCCTCTTAATTTCTCGGTAAAAGCCATCTTCTCCTGGGACTATATTCCCTGGCAGAGTCATACATTTTCATCTGTGTAGGTCTGTTGGATTGGCTAAATTAAGTAACATTGATCCAAAAAATAAAAATAACATAACAGCGTGTGATGAGCTGCGATGGATTACATATATTGAGCCTCTACAAGTTGATTTTTTTAGCGTACTGGAATGAGCTAAAAACAATGTCAGTGGAAGGCAGGAAAAACAATTCTAAAGCATGTTTTGGAAAATGGTTGACAGAAATGCAGCGTGTATGTGGCTTGTATTTTTGGGCTCAAAGATGCAAAATAATCACCGGTGTACTCCTTTAAATGCTTTTGTGTGTTTTTTTTTAGTCCTTGTTCCTCAAGATCGCAACCCTTGCATACTCCCCACACACACACACACACACACACACACACACACACACACACACAGGCTTTACACACACACGCGCACAGAGGGAGGTTGCCAGATAAAGCATAATAAAATGACACATTGAGCACCGCCATGATGGCTGCAGGCGCTACCTTTGTCTCCATCACAGTGACGACTAAAATCAAGCATTGTAACGCGACACCCCTGATTTCATGCAATATGGCGGATTACAGCTATGAATTGAACACTCAGCTCCTTCTTCTTCTAATTTTTTTTTTTTTTTTTTTNATTTTTTTTTTTTTTTTTTTGTGCTCCGATTTCCAAATTAGGATTTTCTGCCTTCATAATGACACAAAGTATTCTCTTAGTCAAATCAACGGCAGCTATTTATATGAGTGGTAATCCCTCATCCAGCGCTGAACTGCCAGAAGAGAAGTATGGCTTTAAAAGTAATGCTACAAAACAAAGGAGACACTCAATGAATGCAAATTGGTTTCTTCATCTTTCTGAATGTCCAGCCAGCAGGAGGAGGAAAAAAAAGGCTCTTTTTAAAATCATCCTAAAACAGCTCATTTGGTTAATAACCCATAACTTCATATTCATACCAGTTAAGATCAGAATAAAAATTTAAATAACCTAGCTCGTTCTTCTCTGTCGTGCATTTAAACAGAGCAGGGCGTGAATGCCTGACAAGTAGGCTATCATCCAAGAGATCATTAAGCACAAGGGTTGAAGTGCCATCTTCAGTGCCATGGCAACAGGGTTGAGAGACGAGATAAAAACAATGCGAGGCAGGAGGCAGGAGGCGGGGCGGGCAGTCAACGATCGCCACTGATCGATGCTTCTCCCTCCCTCTCTTTTCCTACCTCTCTCTCTCAGGAAGAGGAGGCTGGAGCACAGGGGAAGGCAAGAGAGGATTGGGGGGAGAAAGGCCAAGCAGCTTTGGGGCTTCATAGGTGCATTAACAGTGGGAACTGCTTCTCTTCAAAGCACCAATCGTTTTCTTCACCCGGGTCTAATTGAACGTGTCAGAGCATTTGCATGGGAATGATTTTTGTTTTTTACTTTGTGCAGAGGCCGAGCCAGAGGCCGAGCATCTGTTCCAAAAGAATATCAGTTCAGGGGGAAATGGAAGCCACGGCTTTCAGATGCAGATTCCCTTTAAAACAATATGGCTGATTGTTTTACAGCTACTCCTAAAAAGGTTCGTGACCTGACAAATCTGGGTGTCAGACGGCGTTCCTTATGTTGCAGCTAAACGATTCAGTCAAACTCTGCTACTGGAAGCTTAAACTACACCAGCTGAGTGTGTGTGTACATACAGCATCTATTTACTTCTTCTTCCATTACAGCTGTCTAGAATTTGATGAGCGTATTATCTTTTGCAGTTGTCAGCACTGTGCACGCTTTTTTGTACGGAAGCTTTGCAGGCTCAAACTAAACAGCATTAGGTTATGACTGCAGTTGTTTGCTTTAATTTTAGCATTTTGAAGTGTGCAGTAAATGCTCTGTGACACACACATACAGTAACATGAACTCACAAACACACACTTTGGGAAGTTCTCTCTTTCTCTCACACAACATGTGCTAATCAATCTGTTGAAAGCAATCTGCCAGGAAATCTTTAGCTTGAAACAACCCAGTGTGAATGGGGATGAGGCGTGTTGCACGGGGCAGCGCGCTGCAGGGACTTAGCACTAGCTGTCTTTATGCATCCCAGAGTGTCAATAAGGATTATGAGAGCGAGCTTTTATCTCTTCAAACACACAGACCAGTCACTCATTTAAATGGATGAACAATTCAGGTCTGCGCAATAAAAAAAAAAAAATATATATATATACTTCTATAAATACATTCAAATCCCAACTCTATTCAAATTCTTGCACCATATGCTTAATTTAAGATCTAATCTCCCCCTTTTCTATTTCCACCGATTCAGGGAAGGCAAATCTTTGTACACATAGTTGTTTAAGACGTCAAAGGATAAACACAGACTAGCTATTGTTGATGGCAATGCACCTTTATCCTCAACTTAAGACCCATACTTCCTTTGAGAGTCTTTCTGGCAGATGCCGTATGCAAAGCAGCTGCACTGAGGGAAACGTGCCCCACAAAAGAGACATTATTGCATTTCGCAACCTCCCAAAAAAAAGACAAGCGGAATATTAAAGGTGACACAACTGTATTTACACATCATTTCAATGGAGTGCTAAAATAACCTAATATCTATCTTGCTGTATCAAATAAAAGGAGGAAATAAAAAATCTGCCAAGAGAAGAACAAATAAAAGCAAATTTTGACATTTTGCTTTTTTGACGCTTTCCCTTTATAGGTCAGAGGAAACACCAGCCGACCTCTCATTGTTTTTTAAATGCCATTTTGTATGGCTGGGAAGCAGGAATTAATTAATGCGTGGGTAGCTGCCACTGTCAAGAGGCGGCACATTAAAATCAATGATTAATAAATTCAAAACACACAACAAACTCAGCTGGGAGATGAAAATAGTATTGTGTGCTCCATAGGAAGCAGCCCCAGAGCGGGTCCTCCCACCGAACGGCGTCCACTCAGATGGCTAATGGAAAGTAGCCGGTGCCAGCTGTGTGCCTGTGAATAAAATCACTTTAATTAACAGAATTACAATGGAAAAGGAACCGCGGATGTGTGTGTGGAGTAGTATCGACAGGAAACGGTCTCTCGTGTTTGACACAGACACACATATACACACACACACACACACACACGCACATTATGAAATCCCATAAAGACTTAAAAGAACAGAGTGCCTTTGTGTTGGCATTATTAAATAAGCCTAATCCTCACATGCTCTATTGTATTTTACGGCTCTAAGATTTACTCCAAATATGTCCTCTCAGTCTGCGTTATATGGGAGATACAGATACTGGTGCATAGGAGCATGACACCCGCTGAACAGCAAAGACAAATACACACAACAAATCCCTAAATACAATTTAAGAAGGTATTTGTTTTGATTCAGCAAGGACAACAAAATTAATGGCAGGCAAATATAAGATTCCGTTTTATTTAACCTTTCAGCGAGTATGATATTAGAGGACTGTTTTCAGCCATGAGAAGTTCTGGGTCAGAAATAGATCTTGTGTAAATATTATTTGGAAAAGCAAATCATTTAGCCTGGTTGGACCTTAGCAGCAAACATATGGAAGCTTTTGCTAGTCTTTCTTTACAGCGAATAGCAGCTTTGTTCAAGAAATCTGACGATGAAAAGTGAAGAAAGTCTGTCTTCCGGACTTTTTTATGGCGTTTCTGATGTAAGGGCAGCATCATTGAGGAGACATGATAACGTAAATTCATGCCATGAGCAAAATCCTTATAGAATAGTCTGATGTATGATTACATTTATGCACCTTGCTGCATTACTGTGCATATTAATGGACCACACCACCATTTTGCATGTTTGAGCTTAATATATCCAGTTTTCATACATGTTACGTTACTGACAATCATTTCCCAAAGGATAAAACTGTATTTCAGCTTTCCTGATATTTTGCTAAATCTCTTAATCTTTCAAAATCAAATATTCAAGTGATACACCCACCTTAAAAATCCATGTTTCTCCTGCTAATAGTTACACAGCCTTATGAAGTCACGGTCCTTTAAATTTTTCCATAAACGCAGGTCTTCTTTTGGGACTATATTCCCCGGTGGAGGCATACATTCACTCCACGCTTTTTATTGTGCTTAAACGCTAAAAATACGAAACTTCTAAAAGAATACCTGAATACACGTCTTGTTGGTGATGATGGATTACCTATCCCAAGAATGTTTCAAGTATGGAAGGTAGGAAAAACATTTTTAATTCACCGTTCCAGTAGTATGCTTTGGGAAATGATTGTCAATAACATTACATGTATGAAAATTGAATATCTTAGGCTCAAACATGCAAAATGGGTTGTATGGTCCTTTAAAAAGGCGAAATGATGGCAAATTTAGGCCACGTGTGTGTGTGTGTGTGTGTATTTTTGTGTGTATCTTACTATGTCTGTGAAGGTTCATTCAGTCATCAGGGTGGTAAGATTGTAGAAGGTTTAAGTTGAGATACTGGACTGTAAAAAATAGCTTCAAAGCATTTCAGCTTTCATCCAAAAGGTTTTTTCACTTCTAACTCCAGCGGGAGCAGATAGTCGCATTTATTCCCAAAAGGCAAATAAATACATGTTCCTGTGTGTCCAGATACATAAAATCTGGGCCAACTGAAATTTTGTGTCCTGCACAAAATGTGAGATGGTTTCCTCATGATGAAATGTAGGCCTGTGCTGTGCTGGATTTAGTGTAAGACACATTAGCCTGACACGCTAACAATAAGCAGAGGCGTGTAGAGTAGCCAGAAACTGTACTCAAGTAAAAGTATTGTTACTTTATGATAACAGTGACTCAACTATAAGTAAGAAAAGGCACCAAAATAATGACTTGAGTAAGAAAGTATCTATTAAAAAGATTACTTGAGTAGTGAGTAACTTTGATCAAGCTTATTCTGTAGAATAATCAACAAGCTATAAAGGCTCGTCTGAGGAAAAAAAAAATGCAAAGTAGCTACATGTAGCTTCTACAACAATCCAAATCATATCATATAAAGAAACAGTAGACTAATAAATCAGATATTTACCACATAACAAATCATGACAATTCTGGCCTGGCCCCAAGACAGTTAGCTAGGTTAGCTTCATGAATTTACTCAGAATAGAACAGGAAAACTTGAGTTAGCATTAGCAGCAGCAGCTAGTTAAGACAGTTAGCTAGGTTAGCTTCATGAATTTACTCACAATAGAACAGGAAAGAGTTAGCATTAGCAGCAGCAGCAGCTGTGATTGGACCAAAGCTCTCTCTCACACACACACACACACAGTGGAGCAGTCGTTTGTCTCGCAATTAATAAAAAAGTAACGCAAAGAGTGCGACCAAATGTAACGGAGTAAAAGTATATGATTTTCTTCATAAATATACTCAAGTATGAGTTAAAAGTATCCTGCAATAAAACTACTCAGTAAAGTACAATTTTGTGAAAAAAGTTACCTAAGTAAATGTAACGCAGTAAATGGAACGCGTTACTACACACCTCTGACAACTTTAGCTCGTTAACATCAGGCTCGTTCAAAGAATCCACTTCATATTTCATAAATACAGAGATTTTCAAGTGCAGAAATCGTTGTAATAGCCTTACAATTTGCGCTAAGTTTTAGGCTATTTATGTAAATGTTAAATGAAGCACAGAACACATTAAAGTTTGTTTTTTGATGTAAAACTTTGCTGGTGTGGATATAATATTTACTATAAATTATAAACAAATTAACAATGTACAGTGAATCATTATTTTGAAGTTCATTTTTCTCCATACCAAATAATACAGATTTGTTTGTCTTTGAGGAAAATTGTTATACATTTTTTATGAAAAAAGTTCATCATATCAGTCCAAAAGATTCTTGTGCAGGTACAGTTCCAGAAGAGATGTATTAAAGTTTCATCGTGACTTTTACAAAATGCACATAAACCATCCAATTCCCATCTATATTTTTGATTTAAAAACATTTTCACAGGATAACATTTGTGAACAATTTTAAATGAGATCTCCTTTATCTTTACCTGTTACACCTTGTACCTTATTGTAAATTGTAATTTGTTTACTTCAATAAAGTTAAAAAAAAAAAAAAAANAAAAAAAAAAAAAAAAAGAATCCACTTCCTGGTCATATGGCATGTAAAAATGAGTCAGGAAGTTAAATTAATACCTCTAAACTTCACACAGTAGCTCAGCGTATGTTGCCCAAAGACAGATGATCGCCACATGTCCAGCTCATTCGGCTAATTGTCTCATGTCACTTTTTTTGTGGCTGAGCTGCAGAGGTTAACGAGCCACCAGGCTAATGCTGCATTTGACTTAAACTCAGAATTTCTAACCTCAGCTGGGAAAAGTCAAAGAAAACGCCTCTCAGAATTTCTCAGAAATCAGGTTTCTCCCTGAGTTAATTCTGAGGTCATTAAAGTTCATTCCTTTTTTTTTTTTTTTTTTTTGTACTGACAGTTGGAGTCTGAGGGATATAGCACCGCTTAATGATCAGAAGTTATGGTGCGTCTCCTGACCCACATATTATGTCAGATAAAATGCTGATCACCATTTCTTCTCATATGCTTCTAATACAAATAATTCACTGATTTGAATTTTGCAGATAGTACAAGTGGGAATCTCGACTTTAAACTATATTAAACAGGTTTCTCTCTTAAATTATATATAATTTTTATATTTTGACATGCTGTATTTAAGAATGTGCTTATGTATGTACTGATTTACCTCCATTTCATTGTGATAAGATATTCTGATAAGGTGTGTGTTCTCGGTCTATATGTGGCGTCTGATGTACCTGGTGCATTTCCTGACCCACATATTGAACACACCTGTCAGTAATTGAAGTGGCTGTAATGTCTTTTACCTCGGACTATTCATTGTTCAGTATGTGATTTGATTTTGATGAAACAAACCTGATGAAGCTTGTGGCGAAACACGTTGTTCACACTCAAAATGGAACAATAAAAAAATGAGAAGTTGAAGAAGAAATGAGGCCTCCTGCTGTGCGGTGATTATCTTTTGAAATTTTTTGTTATGAGGTCATTTCAATATGGCTGCTCAGACTGTAAACATTTATAAATGACCGTTTAGAAGCATTTTCTTTAAATTAATCAGTATGCAGACCAGCAACAAGTTAAAACATGTATTTTGAAAAGGTAAATATCTCACTAGCCTGTAGTAGGTGTGAGAGGGGACAAGCTTTTATATCTGAAGCCATTTCTACAATTTTTCAATGAATTCAACCCCCTACAAGTTGTTTAGCTCTCAGACCTGTTTCATATGCTGAATTGTGACCAATAAACCAACGTTAATGTGTAAAATCAGTGGAATCCCCCTTTAAGTGATACTATTGCCATTTGTCATGCCATTTTTGTTAAATTTCTCAGAGATGTATTTAATAGTCTATGAGGTTACTATAATCAATTCCATGACACTGTAAGTTATAAAGCATCGACCTCACCCTCTCTGGATGTAAAACTTATAGAAAGAATGAAAGTTAATAATTCTCTGCTTTATTTTCTTTCTTCTCTGAGAGAAAGGAACTCAGTGTGAAGGACGGTTCATCAAGTAGTCCTGTAGTTCCTTGAAGTCGCCACCAGAGGGAGGCAGAGACACATGTAAAACAACACAACTGAAAAACCAGCATGTGCATGTACATACATGTTTTCCACAGTCTGAGGGTATTTCAGGGCGGATTTTGCTCCCAAAAGATTCACCGGTCCTTCAGCAACGCAAATTAATCAACTGTATATGTCATGTATGCTGCCATATAAGAGATAAGACACTTTTCACTTTTATTCAACAAGGCTTTATGTGAAAGAAAGATGAGGATATACAAATCATATAAACTCTTTTAATTCACCAATTTTTCTATATATGGATCTCCCACCCTCCCAAAACCCATCCGTCTGATCCGGAAAGAAAAATAAATAATTAGATTAAAAAAACAAACAAACAAAAAAACCTGGGAATCCAGTCATATATATTTAAAAAGTTGAAAACCATTGCCAACTGGTCCAGAGGTAGCACAGAAAGGTTCTGGATATATGTCGAAAAGGCCTGCCACCTCTTATAGATCAGATCCATAGATCCTCTAAGGGTGAAATTAATTTTCTGGAGTTGAAGGGAAAAATGAAATGTCTTTAATCCACATGGAGTGTGAGGGAGGATCAGGAGATTTCCAAGAGCCAAAAGCAACAGAAAGGCAATAATATCAGAGGAACATTTCAGTTTTTATGATAATCCTTGTTGTCATCCGTAACTCCCGACATGTAAATCAGCCTCCATTAATAAAATATTTAAAAGTAAGAGAGAGAAACTAAGTCAGTAAGCGTCTGCTAACACACATGAAGTAACGTGTTTACATGGTGGCAAAGGCCTGAGGGACGCCTGGCCTGATTCTAAGACTCAGCAACGCAAACAGACTGAGAAAGAGGCGATCTAGAGACAAGTCCAGATCTGTGATGTGAGATCCAGATCCATGTAACACAGACCTCTACGTGGCTCCTAATTATTTGTGGCTATTCAGTCTGGAGTATTTTGATTGCTGATCTGATTTCCTTCAGAAAATAAGATAGCGTATTCACCACATCTGTTGGTTTTGATTTGTTTGCAGGATTATTCAAAAAGTTTTGATTTCGACAGATCTTGGTGGAAGAGTGGAGCCCGAGTCAGAGAA
The DNA here is from genome assembly GCA_014773175.1 of Lucifuga dentata. NCBI lineage: Eukaryota > Metazoa > Chordata > Actinopteri > Ophidiiformes > Bythitidae > Lucifuga > Lucifuga dentata. Next base: position 79,651 of record VXCM01004525.1, on the reverse strand, counting down.
AACCCATTCAATTTCACCTCTAATCCAGATCGAGGTGCAGATCCAGGAATCTTTAAAATGTATTTTGAACATTGAGACGTTGTAATGCTGCGTTTAATGTAGCTCAGAACAGGAAGCACAGCATGTTCAAGCTAAACAAAGTGGGAAGACAACATGGACGCCTTCACGGAAACTTTGTTTTGTTGGAAGTGTATCTGTGTCCCAGGGTCAGTTTCCGTTCCCCCACCCTAACCCTAACCCATTATGTGCTCTATTATGCTATATAGAGCTGGGGAACATAGAATGACTCTGTTTGCTCTGTCAGACCAGAAGAAGCCACATTTTTTATTAGCTATTTACCTTTTAAAATCAGCTCCATGTTTAACATGTTAGTGTGCTGATTTAAAGAAAACGCTTCTACACCTTCATTTATAAATACAGAAATGACAGTTTACGGCGTGAGCAGCCATGCTCAAATGACGTCAATACTGAAAGCAGCGTTTAGGAATCTTGTTCGGCTTTCCGAGTCAGAATTCCACGTTGAGGGAACATTTTGACTTTTTTTTTATAAAGATTGGTGTATTGCTTTTGAAGAAACTGACAAATACAACTGTTTACAATCAGAATTTTAAAAGAAATAACGTCAAAAAATCTGTTGTATTTATAATGTTAAATAAAAAATGGGTGTAACATGGTTCAGACCTGGATCAACTTTAAGTCCTATTATTGTTATAGTTGTTTATTCTGTATATTATTAGAACTTTAGTCCAGGCTTGTTTGGCTGGACAAGTTATGCACGCTAATGAAAGCCCTTCTAGTTTTTGTATTGCAGCTGACAATGAATGTTTGTTGGGTTTTAGTTTGATATGACCTTCGCTCTCACACTTCTGGCAGTGAACAAAATCTTTCTCAATATCAAAGAACTCATCTATTTATTTTAATTGTGTCTGATGAAGCAGTTTAAGTAGGTTTTTTTGAATGTAAGTTTTATTATGTTTCTAAGCATTTTTATTTGTTTGATCTGGATGGATAATGATGATAATAAAGATTTACTCACCTCATATTCTGATTACACAACGTGTTGTGTATATTCAGCGAACCACTGAATCATTAATTTCATCTACATATATGTCTTTCTTGCATTATTACCTTAGTAGTAGTACAGACCCAAAAAAAAAAAAAAAANAAAAAAAAAAAAAAAAAGAAAAAAGTGGGAGTATAGTGTGCATGAACATCCTGAGTGTTTAAAGGTGTAAAACAAACAGTGTTGTTAAAAAATAGCTTTGACAAACAGCATTTAAAGGAAAATATACGTAGCAGCATTTATTTAAAAAAAAGTTCAGATATAAATCTTACATTTTGGTGGTGGGGAAACAAACCGGTGGGATAAAAATAAAACTTAAATACAATCAATCTTTTAGCTTCTGAAGCCTGGCTAGTTCACTTGTCCATTTAGGCAGCCAAGCTACTGGTCCCTAAGAAAAACATGGCCATGTTTTGTCCTACAAAATGGCAAGACTACATCCACAAATAGGAGCAAAACACACACACACACACACACACAAACACACACCCCTGCTTCCCCCTCCATCATGCAAAGCCCACTTTTATAGCAGCACATAGGGCCAAATGTAACCCTAAGAATAGTTTTTGGGCAAATGAGGCCATTGGTAAATTAAAAACAATCAATTAAAAAAAAAAAAACACACACACACACACACACACACACACTATAAAACATCCACTCATTTAGGCCTCTGCATAGAAAAGAGAACCGGCAACCACCAAAACGAAGGTGTGGTTGGTAATTAATGTGAGCATTTGAATGCAATGCCATTAAAACAGAAAAAACTCGCTCAGTCCCAGCACCAACAGCACTCTCTTTCATTTCCTCCAAACTAGACTTAAACATTGATAGAATTCCTGCAGGAAAATATGGAACATCCGACCCGCGTGCTCTCTGTGCATCAGCGTTTCCCTTGTTTAGCCAAATTCTGTGCGTACTGCAGCAGCATGGCAGAGACGCCGAGGCGTCAGAGAAACCAGAACGACCTAACGAGAATACGACCATCACACTGAAAACTCATCCTACAGCCTTTTCTCCACCTTACAGCTAAGTTAAGTTAAATCCAGCCGTTTGCTGTTACTTTGGAAGTCGGGGTTGTGGCGACGAGGCGTTCGTCCTCGCTGTGATTTCAGACACGGGAGCATCAAACCGGTGCACGTCTTCGGTTTTCTCGCTGCTCAGCGGCGGGGTCAGGATGCCCGAAGGGACGGGACAGTTAGCGTGGCGCTCCAGCTCAGCGTCGTGGTACGAGTAAGCCTTGTCCTGTGCACATAATCACAACGTTCATTCACACCTGAAAGAAGGAGGCGGCTTCAGATCGTATGGGAAGATGAGTCACCTACCAGCCAAGCCAGATAGGCGGCGTGCGTCTGGATATTGTGCGTGTCATCAGCAGGGATTCCTGGGAATGTTTTCATGGGCGACCCGCCAATCTCCCGCAGCGCCATGGCAAAGGGCACCATCCACCTCACACACTCTTCAAGCTCTGCCCCCTTCAGAGCTACACGGACAGAAAGATGAACAAAAACAACAGGCGTGTCAGGGCACAGACGAGACATGACGAATGAGGGAAAAACTTAATGCTGGAATGCAAAACCATGAATAAAGTTAATCCATAAAACATACATTAACATCAGCTTCTAAATTCACCTGGTCTCAGCAACGTGAGATCAAAACGGGTTTTACCTGAGACGTTTTCCACCAGCTCCAAGGAGGAGAAGTGAAACAGAGCCGAAGCAGCCAGGACGCCGTTGGAGAACTCAAGGCAACGCACGTCTAGCATGCACAGATCCAACAGCTAGGACAAGCATGAAGAAATATAACATAAAGAACTGATAAAAGCATGATTATTCTTAATAAGTCAGAACAGAATCATATATATTCAATTCAATTCAAAAATATTTTATTAGTCCCTCAAGGGGCAATTAAAAGCATGTAGGTTGGCAAACAACAACATGAATTGACAGACTTCATACAGAACACCAAATATGGCAGAAGACAAAAATCTGCAAGTGCAGCGTGAGCAACGAGATTTAAAAGCCTAATAAATACAGATACAAAAGTTAAAATGCTAATATAAAATATATATATAATAGTACAAAAGTTAAAATGCTAATATAAAATATATATATAATAGTGATAATACTAATGTCGATTGCTAATCGGAACCAAGAACTTTCCTCTATTATTCCTATATTATTATTATTATATTATTATTATTCCTATATTATTGATTTGTGCTAACCATTTCCTTCAAAAGACCCATACATGCTATTTACAGCGCATATTATATATTATTGATTGATTGATGTACAGCACATATTTTGCGCATATGTATTGATACTCATACATACATTCTCCTGTTGTAAATAAACTGTATACTTATCGTTTTTAATTCTTTAATTTTGCTCTTGTTCCTCATCCTGGTTTTTATTTTATGTTAGTATAAATTATGGCTGAGAAGCAGAGAGGCAGCTCTGAGCAGCAGGCGTACCTCAGCGATGTGCGTGAACGTAGCTTGAGGATATCTGACGACCAGCAGCTCGTCCGTCTGCTGCAGGTACGCTACCTGCAGGTAAACATTCAGCCAGGAGACGGGAGTCTGCGGACTCAGACTCCACTTCAGCTCCTGTGTTAGAGGACAGAGAGACGGACAAGAGGACAGAGAGATGGACAGAGAGACGGACAGAGAGATGGACAGAGGACAGAGAGATACACAGACAGAGGGCAGAGACAGAGATGGACAGAGGACAGACAGAGAGAGAGAGAGAGAGATGGACAGACAGACAGACAGACAGACGGACAGAAGACAGAGAGATAGACAGACAGAGGAGAGGCAGACAGACAGAGGACAGACAAACAGACAGAGACAGAGATGGACAGACAGAGAGGATTAGAGAGACAGACAGACAGAAGACAGAGAGAAGGACAGAAAAAGACAGGACAGACAGACGGATAGAGGCAGACAAGAGAGAAGGACAGAGGACAGAAAGAGGCATACAGACAGAGAGAGGACAGAGAGACATATAAAGTGGACAGAGAGACAGACAAAGAGACAGACAGAGAGACGGACAGAGGACAGAGTGGACTGTTAGAGAAGACACACCTATTTTCATTTCTTTAAGCAGCAGACGGACACCTAAACAGATGAATTAAATGCAGACGTTTCCTGTCCAAACCAGGCAGCAAGACTTCAAAACATTTCTAAATTATTAAATTAAATTTTATTACTAATAACAGCAAGTTAATATCTGCCATTCCTAACATCAAACACAACAACAAGCTTTTCTAAAGTCATGTAGTCAAAACAAGCAAAAACCTGATGGACGAACAGACAAATAAAGACCAGTTGGCGTAGAAATACCTTCATAATGATGATTTCCATACTCAGAATCTCATCTTCAGTGCAGGCTTCATCTGTAACGTAGGCAAACTGGTGGACCTTAGGAGGATACATCTCCTGTGAGGACACAGGACACAGCAGGACAGCATTATACATAAAACTGGCAGAAAGGCTAGAAATGAAACGTAGCATAATGTAGCACGTAGCAGCAGAAATCAGGTGAGACGATTCTTATCTGCTTTCAAACCCATGCACAGAATTACCGTATATACTCGACTATAAGCCCACCCCAGATTTTTACCTGCAAATCTAGATTTTTAAAGAAACCCGCATATAAGTCGACCCCCTGATGTTGTTCCTTCAGTTTATTAGTTTAGCAAATTCCCTGTTTTTCTGGGTATTGTCATAGTATTCCTCTGATTTTCTGAAAATAATCCACGTACCGGTAAACATGATATTTATTTCAGCAGCTGATTACCGTAACTGACAGATCACAACTTATTGTCCACCGCAAAATGTGCTGATAAGATGTTTAGTCAGGAAATACATCATTCTAAGGTATGATTTAAACTATTTTCCATGGTAGTGGTAATGGGTAGTATTTACACCTCTGGAAATTTCCTTCTCTGGAATCTGATTTGAATTTCTCGTGTATAAGCCGACCCCCCGATTTGCGTTGTGAAATAAAAAACAAAAAAAACTTGGCTTATACTTGAGTATATACGGTATCTTTTTTCAGAGAGATCAGAAGGGGAGCCGTGTTTTAGTATGTTTATTTAAGATTATATTTTCAATTTGGACATTTTTCCAACATGCTATTTGTTTTGCTCAGAGTTACTCATCACCTTATGATGCTTTGTGAACATCTCTTGGATTTGAATCTTTCCTACCTCTACTTTGGCAGCGATGAAGAGGCAGGCGATGCCTATGAGCTGCAGCGTGGATTTGAAGACATTTCTCTGCGTGGCCATGAAGCGATCAAAGTAGTCCTGAGCCAGATGATACGTCTCCCTGTGCAGCTTGTACACTTCACTCACCTACAACACGCAAACACACGGAACATCATCCACTGCTGCAGCTCCGTGACCTCAAAACCACAACATGCATGTTTGCAGCAGCTTCTATCAGCTGACTACAGACCCGAAATTGCGTTAGAACAGAACAACATGCACAGTTCAGACATCAGGACTGTGCATTCGAACAAAACTGCGTCAATCAGTGTACAACAGTTGATGAAAATAAGGTCACAGAATTTTGCCGGCACATTGTGTCTTCATACTAAATAAGAAAATTGAGTTGATATTACTTCAACTTGTTAATGAAAAGCAAAAATCCAATTTGTGCATAATTATTTTGACAAAAACATTAGACATCTCACAGACCTCCATTAGCCAGTCCAGGAGAATTGCCCTCATCTTGGGCTGGAGATGAGGATGCTTCTCCATCATGTGGACGTCTCTGGTGTACGTCTTATCCTTCGCCAACATGTTGCTCCACACCACATCCTTACTAGCCCAGCTAATGACAAAGCAGAGACAGAGGTAAAAATCACGGCTATAACTTTAGTCGAATGTTCAAAAGCTGGTTAGCAACTGCATGTTGACTTTTATGGCCACAAAGTCAGCATGATGTCACTGGATTTCTCAGAAACATGTGTCCAATCTGATCTCTGAGAGTCATGATAAAATCCCTGCAGTTTCCCACAGGTTAAAAATGTACTTGTGGCGACGCCGTGTATCCAAGCTCCCCCGACACGACCCTGTTCTACTCTCTCAAATACAAATATACATATGCAAAAATAGAAATATATCGTGGTTCATCTTCTCGCTGTGTGTGCGTGTCAGTGTGTGTGTGACAGCAGTGTCGCAGTTGTATTTTTTTTGTTAAGGCTGGGTTGTCCAGCGAAACCTGGGCGGGTCTTCGTTTGCCTGGGCAGACTGCCCAAGTAAAGCCTATGTATGGAAAACACTGCCCCAGAATTAATCCAGATTTTAATTTTCTGAATGTGACCTTTTAGCAAAGGGTAGCAACTGTATCATGGTAACGCGAAGCACAAATTAATAAAATTCAACTTCCATTTTTTAGAGAGAATTAGAGAATAGTCATAGAAAAAGCTAGTTCTGTACATATTGAAAATGTCTGCATTTATTACAAACATAACAACCCTTAAAAATAACTTATCCTCTCCCTTCCTGTATTAAAGATTGGACTGGATCAATTACCTCAATCACACACGATCACCCCATAGAAAAAATAATAAATACATTTAAAAAACTCATTTTAGTATATGTATGAAAAAAGTATATGCATTCCTGCCTATAAAAACCTTGCGCTCCGAGTGCCATCTTGTTGACAACGATTTTTTTTTTTTAACCCAGCCTGAAGTTGCGGTTGCACTTGCAGAAGGAAAACTTATTAGGTACAACCACAAAAACAAATATGCATGCAGACGTTCATGCTAATCCCACTTCCTTGACTACCAGGTGAATACGCAGCAAAGGTGCACATGCAGATGACCAACATGACAGAGTCCAGCACAGCAGCAGTACTCACCACAGCGCAGGGAGTGGGGACGAATGCACAGGGGTTACAAATATGTCGTTGAAGTCGTACTGAGGGAAGCTAATGCCAATTAGGGCAACCGGTTGATCCTCTTCCTGATCAGGTGTGGGGATCCACCTGTGTGGACTTGTGAAACCAGCATCAGGTCTCCAGCCCATCTGCATATGTGGAACAAGAAAGATGAGGTTTAATCAAAACAAACATATCAAACAAGCCCTGAAGAATAAGCCTAATGATCTCTGATTTTTTAGCATTGTAAATAATTAGGAAGTAGTGTGAGGTACTTGCAAAAATAGCATTAGCCAATGAGCTAAATGAGGAATGAAAAAGCATATATCGTACAGTGTTGTATATGCCTGTCAATACAGAAAAAGGGACACAAATACATTCACAGGTCTGAGACAGTGATGGAAGACTGGAGAAAATGTTCTCTGAGACCTAAGATGGACGGACAGTTAAAGATACCTCACAATCACGCTGCTTCTTCTTCGTCATCTCTGCTACCTCCTCATCTGGATCCTGTAAATACTGAGGAGCAAACAAGAGGAAAGGTTGTCTGGAGGTGATTCAGACCTGATTTAATCATGCCTCTGATTACTTCCCACTATTTTTTTTTAAATGGAAGGTGTGATTTGATGAAAGGTGGAAACTGAAAGCTGGTTCTGGAAGATTTTTGGTTTTTAAACATATTATCAGTGAAGATAACTGTGGTCATCTACTTTACATTAAGTATTGGAGCACTCAGACTGGTCCAGACGTGAATCTTGTTTATATTCACGTCTGGTTTATATTTTGGTCATTCAATAAGGGCTGCATTTAAAGCCCTATAGCTGCAGCTTAGGTGAAAACAGGGTTAAGCTCGTCATTGTCAGTAGCCATTCATGGCTAGTCTGGCAGCTTAGCAGACTACTTACAATAGCAACATCTGCCTTCCTCTTTCTCGGTCGTACTGAGTTTTCTTTGGGCGCTTCGGAAGGAACAGACTTAGCTTCTGTTTCTTCCCTAAGAAAAAAGGACAAAAGTAACTGTAAGTCTCCATATTAGCACAAGCACTCAACGTTAATGCTAGGATATATGCGAATATGTTCCAAAAACCGAGGTCATATTAATATAGCGACAAGCTAGCTAGCCGGATAGCTAGCTCCATCAACTTTCCTTTTCGTCGTCACTCATTTGATTGACAAGCTTGATAGAATCATGAAATGAATAAAGCTGAAACTCACCGTCTTCCTAGCATTATACTTCAAGGCGTGCTCGCGTGTCTTGGAGTAAACCTGTACATGAGAAGAGTTCTAAACTTTGTTCTTGTATTTTTTATGTATTTTACAACACATTCAAACACTCCCAACCCCCACTCTCAACTCCCTCCTTCTGACAAAGCGCACTCTGCCTGGCGCGGGGAAACGGAAGCGGTACACGGTGTTAAAAGTTGTTTAAAGTACTAATCGGTGCAAAGATGCTCATCAAATATAGTCATCCAGCAACATTAGACCATAAACTAACTGCTCAGCCTGGTTGTTACTCATATTTTTACAGAAAACATTGTTATTTTCACCCATCAAGTTTGGACAGCTGGTTTGTTAGATAATGGCCGAGCTCGCACAGCTGAGACGCCTAATATGCCTCTATTCCAGTTTAAACAAACACAGACAAGCTAAGCTAAAAGCTACATTTAAACTTAAAGATTCACACAAACTTTATCGATCACCCGAATTCTAATTTATCGATTGTAGTCAGCATTACAGTCAGCTTAGCCAGGAAGCGCAGCTCAAGCTGAATAACTTGATAACGACTCTCTTCTTCCACTCACCTCAAGATTCCGCACTTGAAGTTCACTCTTATCCACGTCCAAAAAATAAATATGGATATGCTGTAACTTATCGATAACTAGTTAGCTAACGTCTGGGAGGTAATCGGTGTGTGTGTGTGTGTGTGTGTGTCCAGCCCAGGCTGCTGGTTCCTCTGAGCTGGCGCCTTCTAGAACAGATGACTTGAAGCATCAACGTCAGAGAGGAGGCGATTTAACTTGGCGCTAAAATACCAACTTCATCACCTTTTTATCATTTAATTCTCGCTATATTCATCATAATCTCCTCCTATGTAAGGTATACAAGTTCGCTACGTTTAATATCATCGATATATAGTGTTGCTGGAGGAAAGGAAAAATAAGTTTATGTTTTTGCTGGCAAAAAGGAGGCGTGGCCGCTGTGTGACAGCTGCAGGGGCGGAGCTTCGTAACAGGAAGTGCCGGGGTACCGCGTGGCTAGTGTGTCAGATGTAAACAAAGCTGTAGTAGACACGATTTAAGCTGAAAATGAAGCATTCCATGTTTATTTTATTTTCTAGAAATTGAGTTTTTCTGAGCTATAAGTTACAGAGATGGTTGTCACTCGAATTCATCCTGGACGCATTTATAATTTCGAAAAAAATTAGCGATCTTAGCCAGCAGATGTTTGCACCAGGGCGCCCATTTCCAGATCGGGTTGCCACATTTGTTGCTAACCAACATATTAACAATGCAAAGCATTTTTGATACTGGAATTTAGGCAGCGGGGTACTGTACGATGAAGAAATTGTTGCCCATAAAACGAGTTTAATATCGATTTTGAACATATTTCAAAAAAAGTTTGTTTAAACAGGATTGACCCTTGACCAGTCACATGATCCTCATGCAAAAAAAGATAGGAAAACACGAGTTTTGTTTTCTGCTACAGAGAAAGATTCTTATCCAAAACGGGAAGATGAAATTTATGCAACTTTTTGGATGCACAAAATCTGTGGTTATTGGAATGATTCATGTCAAAGCCTTACCAGGTGAAATAACAGCACTGAGCGTTGTCTTTTCTATGTTTTAAACTTGAAATTTGGGAGAATTTCTCTTATTCAGATCTGACTATCTTTTAAATTCCAGGCACACCCTTAGGATACATGAAAATGTCTCAGATCACTGAAGAAGCATGCAGAGAGGCAGAGATCTACCGTGATGCTGGGATTGTAAGTGCTTGCACAAATGCATGCACTGTAAATTCCTCAGGTCCGTGAATTGTTGGTGGAAAGTACTCAAGCCAGTAAACGTTGCTTGTAAACTCTTATTTCAGGATGGTGTGATGATCGAAAACATGCATGATATCCCATATTCCTTCTGTGTGGGCCCTGAGGTCTGTGCCTGCATGACTGCAGTATGTGCTGCTGTGAGGAGCCTCTGTCCATCTCTGCCTCTCGGAGTGCAAATACTGTCTTCTGCTAACAAGTCTGCATTGGCTGTCGCGCTGGCTTCAGGTTCATATATAAACTTAACAACAAATGACTGTAGTTCAGCTACAACATGGCCGAATGTATTGGTAGCTTCTTCTTTTTAAAAAACACAGTTTTCTCTGAACTTAGTTGAAACTGATGAAAGTATTGCTATCCACCATTCTTTATTTCATGTTTATTGATCAGAGTCTTTACTTTATTTATGACTTAACATATTTAAAATATTTTTAAAAATGAAAATGTATGGACAAAAACTATTGGGACCTTTGACCTAATATTTTGTAGTGCAGCCTTTGGAATGGCTGCAATCAAGCACTTTCTGCAGCTCAGAATGAGATTTTTACACTTCTCCTCTAGTAGTTTATTCTTGAGGAAACTGCTCGTATCAGCTCCTTTCACAGATGTTCAATGGGGTTCAGATCAGTAGTCGCTCTTCTCATCCATTCTTGGGTGCTTTCTGAGGTAAGTTTTAGGCCATGATCATCAGTGACCTGTAACAAAGAGTCAACTTTCTTGATAGTCTTCTGATTTAATCATTCCTGCACAGATTCAAGCCACCCAGTTCCAGAGGCAGCAAATCAACATCAGTTGTCAGTTTTTGTGACCATGTGCATTTTTTTCAGGCTCCAAATGTACCAATACTGTCGGCCATGTATGTTTATGCAGGTCAAGTAATTTTTGCAACAAAACAGAAATCATGTGCCATTGTTACAGAAGGGTATGCAAATTTGAATTTCAGCCAGATTCTACAGCATTCAGCCTCTTTGATTAAAGACGTGTTAATCAGTAAAATGAGCTGCTGCGGTGTTTGGTTTTTGAACAAAGGACAGCTGCTTATCTAAATCTTCTAGTGGCTGTGTCTGACATTACCAAAAATGAATAGTAATCATTCACAATAATTAGTTAACCATGGTTCTATAATGTGATTATATGTTGTCAAAGGCCTGGATTTCATCAGGGCGGAGGGGTTTGTCTTTTCACATGTGGCTGATGAGGGTTTTCTGAACGCGTGTGCTGGTGACTTACTGAGATACCGCAAACAGATCAGCGCTGAGCACGTCCAGATCTTTACTGACATCAAAAAGAAGCACAGGTAAGACCCACACCTGTAGCTTCAATAGTTTGTAGAATTTGATGAGCCATTGATATGCAATTGAGACTTAAAAATGTAATTTTAATGTAATTTAACACTTTACCTCTCTAATTGCAACAATGCAGTGATGCACTTACACTAATACTTTTTTCTCAGATGATACCGAAACAATTGCCAATGGTAACTACCAGTTGAAATCAAGTATTAAACCATCAAATAAAAGTCCATCTGAAATCTCAAGTCAGATCTCAAGTCTAATTCCAGCTGACATTTTCCTTTCATTTCATTCATTTTCCTTTTCAGATGTTCAATAAGGTTTTATACAAAGTCCCTTCAATTTTCATGGAACTTGTACTGAATTAAAATGACTATGCTACAAAAATGTTATGCTACACAGCACACCAAAAGGCAGAACCAGCAGATTTTACTTACCAGGACACAAGATCAGGACAATTATTAGGTGAAGAAAAAAAAAAAAANAAAAAAAAAAAAAAGCAAGAATAGCAAATAAATAATGTAATTAGTTGCATGGCAGCAAGGAAACTACTAATACTCCTCAAAACATGCTGAACACAAAGAAAATGCATATTAAGCTCCTTGCTTTACCCTGCTCATTAATTTTATTAATGCAGCAACATTCTGGGATGTTGGCTTAACAAATAAACATGTTACTTGTGTGGCTGTATAAGATCTGCATGGTGCTCTGTAATTAATTTCTTAATTGCATCAGAATTTTATTAAGTCAATACTGATAAAGTTTTTAACTTTCTAGTACTGAGTAAAGATCAAATCTCAAGTCAAATCAGGTTTTCAGGCGATCAAGGTTCAAGTCAAGTTGCAAATTCTCAGTTTAATCACTGAAGTTTGAGTCTATAAGTCTCAACTCTGCAGCAACGCTAATGACTGACCAGATCTCACTTCTGTCTTTAAAACCATTTGAGTCACTTAGAAAGAAAATAATAAAAAATCTCCATTTGGTTGTTCAGTTTGTGAATAGCATTGAAATTTATTTGCTTGAACTTGGCTTGTATTTGCATTTGGTAAGATCTAGAAAAGATAATTTTTTAGTTTTTATTATGAAAACAAAACAATATGGAGCAACTACAAAAATCAGATCAGAAGTGCATTTTGGACCAACATTCCCTCAAAGACAATGGTTTAGTGATTCATCCGTGCGATCCTGAGAGGGTTGTGGGGGCTGGAACCTATCCCAGCATTCATTGGGCGAGAGGCAGGGTGCACCTGGACAGGTTACTAGCCTGTTACAGGGCGAACGCACACAGACAAATCTGTCAAGTTACAAATGAGAGACATTTAGTCAGTTACTAGAAATGTAGTAAATATACTGTAAGTGTTGCTAATGTTTTAGTTTCATTCCCAAACAGTGTGTGTAATCTGTGTGTATACATGGTTGTGTATATAGTATGTGTGTGTTTTGTTTTTTATAAAGTTCTCATGCCATCACGTCAGACGTGAGCATCGAGGAGACAGCACATGCTGCTGAGTTCTTCCTCTCAGACGGACTCATCATCACAGGAACAGCTACTGGGATGCAGGCTGACCCGCAGGAGCTCAGAGGTAACAACAAACACTCACCTTTGCTGCCCTTTTATGGTCCAGTATAGTCTAATCCTGCAAAACTGTGAAATCATCAAATGTTAATACTTGCTTAATTCATATTGTATAAGCAAATGTTTTTGTATGTATGTATTATTGTATGTTTTATGTTATTTGTCTGTAACTTTATGTCATTGAAGCACACTCTTGAAAAAGAGATTTTTAATTCCAGTGAGGTTTTCCTGGTTGAATAAATAAATTTAAAATAAAAAAGAAAAACATGTCATAGCTAGAAACCACTAGATTATTATCAACTATTCAGTCTGTATCATTGTGACAGGAGGACAGGCTGCTCAGCTTATGACTTTTAAGGCTTTTCAAACAAATAGTCAGATCCATAGGTTTAATATTGACACTAGTGACAACCAGCGCTCGATTACAGTGAAAGCTGCGCACAAGTTATCAAGATCTCAAGGATTCTGGTATTTTTTTTAATTTTTTAAATTTTTTTTATGGGATATGGGATATAGGATTCTGTTCGACCCGTCAGCAATGTCCAGAACAGCAAACACCACTGCGATAATCGCAGCTCAGCTGGAAGGTATTACCAGTACTATTAGAGCGAGTGGCAAAGGAACTATTCCTGAGAATTAAAATTGTATTCCTCCGGTTACATGCAGGTTCCTGAGTCCATTCTAAGTTTCTCAGCTTGGACCTGTTCCCTGTCTGTCCAGCAGAGGGCATCATTCTCTGTAGTGGCTCCAACATGTTAGGACAGATGACATTCAGTCACCCAATATGTCACCATCTGCAGCCTGCCTGTAATGTGGCTCACTTTACTTTAGACTTTCTACTTTTGTTACTTCAGTACATTTCCTGCTAATAATTCATCACGTTTACCTAAGTAAAAATTTGAATTCATGCAATGGAGTACTTTAACGCTGTGGTGTTAAAGTGCTAAAGCGAAGGATCTGAATACTTGAAGCACCGTCAATGATTATGGACAGAGGTTAAAGGCCACAGAGGCTGACAGGAAGCCAGTTTGGGAGGATAAGGCCTCCCAGACCCCTTATCTCTACAGGGCCTGCAGTGGGGATTGCCTTGACGATGTCCGTCTCAGTCTGAGGGTACGAATATACTCATACAGACAGCAGCATTGCTATTTTAAGCTGAGTCTCCAACACGACAGACGGGAGCGTAAACACAGGAGCTAAACAGGAAGACAGCATTGCTTTCATATATGCAACTGTGGCAACATCCATGTGCACAAACACACTGTACACTCGTCAACACCATTCACAGCACACAGTTAGTTCACACACACTCACACACACACACATACACACATTGCACACACAGGTCAGACAGAGTGACACTGGAGCTCACATGTGGAGGTTCACTGGGTTCACGCTGCGTCCTCCTCAGCCGCCTTTGAGTTAGCCGCTTTTCTGTCTTGTAACAAACATGCAGGTGATATTTAAAGGACCATACCACCCATTCTGCATGTTTGAGCCTAATATATTCAATTTTCATACATGTAAGGTAACTGACAATCATTTCCCAAAGCATACTACTGGAACTGCAAATTAAAAATGTTTTTCCTACCTTCCAGACCTCCATTGGTTTCAGTTCATTCTCTATTAAAATCAACTTGTTGATACTGTAAACGTTCTTGGGATAGATAATCCATCATCACCATTTTGCATGTTTGAGCCTAATATATTCAATTTTCATACATGTTACGTTACTGACAATCATTTCCCAAAGGATAAAACCATATTTCAGCTTTCCTGATATTTTGCAAAATCTCTTAATCTTTCAAAATTAAATATTTTAGCAATATGCCCACCTTAAAAATCCATGTTTCTCCTGCTAATAGTTACACAGCCTTATGAAGTCACGGTCCTTTAAATTTTTCCATAAACGCAGGTCTTCTTTTGGGACTATATTCCCCGGTGGAGGCATACATTCACTCCACGCTTTTTATTGAGCTTAAACACTAAAATTACATAACTTCTAAAAAAACCTGAATACACGTCTTGTTGGTGATGATGGATTACCTATCCCAAGAACGTTTACAGTATCAACAAGTTGATTTTAATAGAGAATGAACTGAAACCAATGGAGGTCTGGAAGGTAGGAAAAACATTTTTAATTCACCGTTCCAGTAGTATGCTTTGGAAAATGATTGTCAGTAACGTAATGTTTATGAAAATTGAATATATTAGGCTCAAACATGCAAAGCAGATGGTATGGTCCTTTAAGTTCTGCCTTAAAACAAACTCAGCATATCAGCAGATATTTACCATCCTGTACTTTATCTGACCCGCCATGTTTGTGTCTCTGCCATTTCAGAAGTTTCCCAGTGTGTGAGAATCCCCGTCCTGATTGGCTCAGGAGTAACCTATGACAACATGGAGCGCTACCTTGATGCAAATGGAATCATCGTTGGCTCTCATTTCAAGTCGGGTGGCCACTGGGCTAATGCAGTCGACCCGGAGCGAGTGAAAAGGTTTATGGGAAAAATACAGGAACTACGAAAATGAGACGGAAAATTTATCCACTTTCACCAAACTGGTGTTGACAGAGTTGGTATTTGTTGCATTATTTCCAGTTATTACAGGTGACATAACAACAACTAAAGAAAATATAACAGCATTTTAAGAAAAGATTTATTTGCATTTTTTTTTTTGTACATTTTATAAATATACACAAATACAAAAAACATCANGAAAAGATTTATTTGCATTTTTTTTTTTGTACATTTTATAAATATACACAAATACAAAAAACATCATATTCAACTGTATGTACACCCATTAATCCAAAATGAAAAATGTGTAACATGATAAAATGGCTACAAAATGAGAGTTTCAGTACAAAACATTTAAGTGGTTGTTTTTTTAATTCCTTATGCAGAAACATTTCAAACACAAAGGAGGCTTATCTTATTGTGCATTATCTTTACATTTCAGAAATTCACAGAATATATGTGTGTTTTCACATAGCATGAATCAAATCAGCTTTTAACCTGGAAGCAAGAACAAAATCCAAATCAAAGACAAATAATACGAACCGAATACAACAGAGCAGTAACGATCAAAATGTGCCATAAACCGATTGCACCATCATTTAGAACAGAATTAATATTCTGTTTGTCAAATGTTAATCAGTGTCACACACTGTAACAGTAGCAACACCTTTAAAATATCTCACACACACTTCAAACTGCCAATAAGTCCTAACTTATACTAACCTACTCATACTAACCTGCTCATACTGAAGCAACTCAAACATCTCGCCATTTCTTATTGGATAGTGGAGTTTGAATGCAGATGGAACCTGAGGGTCCGTCTGTTTGATTCATCGTGAAAGAAGATCCAGGATCTCTGAGCTCAGTGGTTTCAGACAGAGAAGTTGCTTTGTCTGCTTATCATGTCAGACCGTGTTAAATCCTGTCGATTCACAGGAAGTGGTTTATATTCAGTACATCTACATGCACACTGTGATTTTTTTTGTCTGTACTGCCATTAAGGCACAAGTGTAGAGTAAGTCATATATTTGGATGGAATTAATCAGATTCCATCCTTTGTTGAATATACAACTCATTGTTTAAAGGACCATTTTGCATGTTTGAGCCTAATATATTCAGTTTTCATACATGTTACATTACTGACAATCATTTCCCAAAGGATAAAACTGTATTTCAGCTTTCCTGATATTTTGCTAAATCTCTTAATCTTTCAAAATCAAATATTCAAGTGATACACCCACCTTAAAAATCCATGTTTCTCCTGCTAATAGTTACACAGCCTTATGAAGTCACGGTCCTTTAAATTTTTCCATAAACGCAGGTCTTCATTTGGGACTATATTCTGCAGTGGAGGCATACATTCACTCCACGCTTTTTTATTGTGCTTAAACGCTAAAATTACATAACTTCTAAAAAAACCTGAATACACGTCTTGTTGGTGATGATGGATTACCTATCCCAAGAACGTTTACAGTATCAACAAGTTGATTTTAATAGCAGAATGAACTGAAACCAATGGAGGTCTGGAAGGTAGGAAAAACATTTTTAATTCACCATTCCAGTAGTATGCTTTGGGAAATGATTGTCAGTAACATTACATGTATGAAAATTGAATATATTAGGCTCAAACATGCACAATCGCCGGTATGATCCTTTAAAGGACAACACAGATGGTTTTGTATCTTTGAGCCCAATATATACAGTCCGCATAGACATTACTGCCAACCATTTCCCAAAATATACAACTGGAGTGGTAAATATTAGAATTGTTTTTCCTACCTTCCAGGCTGCCACAGGTTCCAGTTTATTCCAGTAGCTATAAAAATCTACTTATCGAGATTTGAAATGCACCCGAGCTAAGCAATCCATTACAGCGAACACAACTTCTATTAATTTTTTATCGAAGTAACTTTATTTGACTGAGCAAAGAAAATGTCTGTCTCCGCCAGGGAAAATAGTACCAGGAAAAGATGCTTTTCCCGAGAAACTACAAACAACTGTCCCTAATACTTTTGTACGACATGTTAGCAGACAAAACACTGAATTTTAAAGATGTTGTCTCCTGAACATTTGATCTTGAAAGATTGGGAGATTTGATAAAAATCACAGGAAACCTGACTTATGGTTTTATCTTTTAAAAAATGGTTGTCAGTAACATACCATGTGGTGGGGTAGTATTTGTTTGGCTTAAACATGCAAAATCACCAGTATGGTCCTTTAATTGGAATACACCAGGTGAAGAAAAGTGAGGATTTACTCTGATTAAAAGACCATGGATTGTAAATCAACTGACAATCACATAATCAAGTGTCTGTTACTCAGAGTACACCAACGTCCATTCATGCAAATTTTGGTGTTTACAATGTTTGAAAAAAAATCTATTAATCTCCTTAATCAGAGCAGAATCAAAGTTTTAACATGCATGTGAAGTTACTGACTGATGAGCTGGTAGTTGTGGTTTCTCTCGTGCAGCACAAAGTGAATTTTGTGGGATGAAACCAAAGAATCCATGAATACAGAGCGTCAAAGATGCAGCAAAACCTTTAGCTGGAGCGCTCAGAGGAAAGGCACGGCTGCGTGGGTGGAGGTGGAGGTGGTCTGAGGAGCTCCACCTTCCTGCTCAGTAGTTGTAGAGACGCTGGCATGGCTGCTTGAAGTGGCCGTAGCGTTTCTCTGCTGGGGA
The DNA here is from genome assembly GCA_014773175.1 of Lucifuga dentata. Classification (NCBI taxonomy): domain Eukaryota; kingdom Metazoa; phylum Chordata; class Actinopteri; order Ophidiiformes; family Bythitidae; genus Lucifuga; species Lucifuga dentata. The sequence goes on along the minus strand of VXCM01004525.1, from coordinate 61,580 downwards.
GAATCGTGTCTTAACCAGGTTCTGCCTGTGGATGGCGCCGCGGCTCAACTTCTTCCGCTCCGCCTGCGTCCTCGCCCTCTGCACAGCCAGCAGCTGGACAGGCAGAGGGATTCCCCAACCGGCCAGACGCCAGGAGACGTGCTGCCTGACCGCCACGGGCCTGAACACACACACACACACACACACACACAGGGTCNCAGGAGACGTGCTGCCTGACCGCCACGGGCCTGAACACACACACACACACACACACACACAGGGTCTAATGAAAAAAATGTTCACAAGAAATATGCTATTTTGGTAATTAGCTGCATCCGCTGCTGCTAATTTATTTCCTCCACTAGGGGGCGTGTTATGCTTTTACCTGCTGTTTGTCTATTTGTTGTCAGGATTACTCAAAAATTTAGGACCTATTTTGGCAAAACTTGATGAGAAGGGCGGAGCTTGGCCCAGGGAAGATCCCATTAGATTCTGTTGCTAATCTTGATTTGGGGCGGATCCAAGATTTGTATTTATTTATTTATTTAAATGATTCCCTAACACTGTGCGATTGGGGATTCAAAAAAATATATTTTTGGCAATTTATTGAAAAGTAATCTTACACTCTCAATGAAAAAAGAATCAGGCATATTTATTGTATGATGGACTATTAATAGCTGCAGTTTGGTCAAGGCCCAGATAAGGATCTGGATCTGGATCTGGATCTGACAGCCTGTTGGACAGGAGCCACATTCATGGAATTACCACTCGTGTAACTGAGGTGATGCTGATTCAGCAAAATACTTTGTTGTATCTTTAACATTTGCAGAGACAGATCCAGAAAAATATGATGTTATTACATCTCTTTCTTCCTCTTTAGGCCAGTATTTTATTAGACCAAGATATTTTTGTCTCAGGCGTCTTCAGCCTTGGAGAAGGAATGAGCTCTGAGCTTCTGTTTATTCTGCCCACAAGAGCCATATTAAGTATAGAAAGATAAATGTGAGCGTGAGCTGATTAGAGTTTTTGCATCCTCAAATAACCTAGGGGAGTCGTCCTCATCTTCATCCTCCTGCTCCTCCTCTTCCTCTTCTTCATCTTCTCCACTCATCCTGCATGTCATCTGGTAGACGGACATGCTGGGGTGCTCAATCAGCAGGTTCTCCAGAGGATCCACCTCAGGGGCGGACAGAGATCTGGTCTCTGGAAGAGGAACATAAAAGTACAGCCAGCCATATTTGGTAAGTAAGCATTGATGATTACAATTTTTAGACTTGATAGGTGTAACTAATATTTTGCTGCACCTGTCGCAGGTTTTTTTCTCACCTGGGACATTAACAATGACCCATCCTCCTTCCTCAAACTCCATCAGCTCCTCCAAAGTGTCGTTAGCAGACTCAAAGTCATCGCTGCTGCTCCCGAGCAGATGAGAGAGAATCTTTCTGATCATCTTTGGCCTCAGAGTCGCAGACCTGCGAACAACAAGAGCAGGTAGGTGATTACAGGTGTGTCCAAAACCAAAGACATTCACAGAAAAGTAGCTTAGCAACTTTATTGAGCTAAGCTTATGAAAAACATTTAGCAGAGGGTGGAACAAAGTATTTATACTGTGAGTCTGTAGATGTAATTAATCCATATTTAAGTAAAAAATTATTATGATAAGCAGAGGGGAAAGTAAAGTACATTTACTCAAGTTCTGAGCTAAAGTACTGTTTTTAGGTACTAGTAATTAAGTTACTTCTATTTTGGAGCAATTTTTTTACATTTCTTGCACTCTGACTTAGAGGGAAATACTTTACTTTCTACTCTACTACATTCACCTGGCGGCTGGAATGACTTATTTATATTTCATATTTACTCAGACATGGTCATAAAGTATCATCAATGTTCATCTTTTTTTCCTTTCCTTCCTCCCTTCCTTGTCTTTCCCTCTGTGTTTCAGTCCATGCTCATTTCCTTTCTTTCCTTAAATTCCTCTTTTCTTTCCTTCTGTCCTTCTTTCTATTCTTCCTTCTTTCTTTCTGTCTTTTTCCTTGTATTCATTCTCCAGCTGATATAAAAGCAGGAAAAATCCCAAAACTGGCACTATAAGTTTTTCTAAACTCTAATTTTCTTCACAATGTGTACTTTTACTTTGGATATTTTAGTACATTTGAAGGTTTTGTACTAGTTTACTCTTACTGAAGTGAGTTGTTTTGTTTTTTGTAACTCCTTAATTCTCAGCTCAGACATCAGGTTAATACAATCACAACAAATGGCGCCCCCTGCAGGCCGTCCTAAGAACACCTGAAAGGGACCCTGTACTGGATCATCTGCCAGATGCTTCCATGACACCAGCGATGAAACTCAAGTAGTGACGTGGGGTCATGAGGTCAATCTAACCCTGAATCTACCGAGGAACAAAATGATACCAGAGGTTGAAGTTACATCAATAGGAACGACATTAGATAATCTGTGACACTCGTTTGGATTACTTCTCTAACTTTTTTTGACCCCTAGGCTGCAGCTGACTGACCTTTTGTCCCAGGATGACGCACATATTCCGGACAGGGAGGTGCAGCATTCCTTATGCGAAGCTTCTGCTGCCTCACCCTCCAAGTCTTCTTTTCATGAGGAGTTTGATTTATCTTTCTGAGGTTTACAGGTGTGACTTCCCATTTTTGCTAAATATGTTTTTACTAGCTTACTAACTGAGTTATCTTGCAGTCAGAATAAGTATTAATCATAAAACAGCGAGGATTTTATGACCTCACCAACATATCCAACATACTGCAGGTATAATGTCATGCAGATATAAAGATGACATATTAAATCCTTACATCAGCTGATAATAATACCTGGAATAATAATACCTGGAATAATACCTTAATTAACTGGAAAGAATAAAAACCTAATCCTGCAGTTATATTCACTATGAAAATATAATTGTCCACAGCTGCTGTCATGTATAATGTCTAATGAAAATGTATTTGAAATAAAAGTCACCCATATGTACAAATGCAGGTATAAAAGGAACAGGAGAGCCATAAATAGACCCTTGTTTGTCCCCGCAGTCTGGATGCCTTCCTGCTTATTTCTAATGTCTCCCTGCAAACACGGAGTTTAATGCAACAAACCCTGCTGATGACTGTAACTACAGTACTATTATCATCTTGCATTACTGATATTTAATGTGAAAAAAGCAAAAAAAGCTGATTTGTCGCTTCATTTTTGTCGTTTCCTTCCTTATCATCGTATCTAGACTAATTTTCTAAGCAAACACGGTAGCCTCGGTAAAACGCATTAACTTTGATATTCTTTCCAAATAAGTCATGGAAGGTTGTTGGGTCAGCAGATACGGTTAGTTAGAGGACAAAAGACAAAGGAGACTCCGGCGCATCCGTCATCATTACGCAGCGGGAGGAATGGAGCGGATTTGAACTTACCTGCAGAAACGGAGATGTGTTTTTGCTCGGGTGTAGTCGCGGTGCGAGATACGATCAGATATGTTTCTGTTCGTCAGAGACTGTTTTGATCTCAAACTTGTTTATCACTTACAGTCCTCCTGCGTCCTGACGTCACAAAGCCCACCCAAGGAGGCGGGGCCTATGCGTCACTTTCCGCGTCATGTGTGTCAACAAAGCAACTTTCTAGGTTTGGCTCTTACCCAATCATTATTTAATTTCTAACAAAGTTAAAGAAGCGTATTTTAAGTTGATTAATGGATTTTACCCTGCAAAGACTTATCTTAAAAAAATATTAAACAAGATATCGACATAACTATCGTTTATTATTTTATATTATTATATATTGTTATTTTTATTATTTTATGATGGAGTCCCTGAAAATATTACTCATTTATTTTGGCACTGCCCTTGTACAAAATTATTTTGCAAACTTTGCGTTTTTTTTTTTCATCAATGATCATGTTAATGTCTTATTTTGAAAGAATGTATTGTTTGATTTCTTTCAGAGTAACGGAAACATGAGTTCACAAGAATACTGAATCAAACTTTTGATTTTAATATCAAATTTCGCAATTATAAATGCAAATTTCAGGTAAAACAAACAAACAACCAAAACAAAAATTTATTGTTTTTACAAAGGAAATCAAACAATTAATTAACTCTATTTGTTTCTCTGTAAACCAAAAAAAAAAAAAAAAAAANAAAAAAAAAAAAAAAAAAAAATTAAAACTATTGAACTGTTGTTTATTTAAAATCTTTACTTAATTATTTTATTAGAATTAATTTACAATGTACTTTATATTAGCACCTTTAAGGGTTTGTTGCAAAACAAGTACGGCATGTGCCGGTCTGTGTGGGCGGGGCTTCCACTACATTTGTAAACAGCACTGGAACGAGAACACGCCCCTTTATTTTACTCTGCCCTTTTGTTAAACTTTTTGGAAAAATGTCTGATTTTTATTGACAACGAGTTTACTTAATGTGGAAATATGTATTGTTTGGCCTCCATCAAAAAAACAAACAAAAAAAAAAAGAAAAAAAAGCTGCTAGATAGATAGATAGATAGATAGATAGATAGATAGATAGATAGATTTCATATTCATAATGGCAAAATTCCACATTTACATTTTAATTCCTATCAGACACCCTGATTCAGCTGTCAAGATAGTTATTCTCCGATTCCAATTATTTCGGCTAGTGCGCATGCTCCAAACGGGTTGTTTTGATAGGACAAGGGAAAATCCACAACAAAAATCATATATTATCAAGTAAATTTTAACTCAGACTACCTCTGAGCTGAACTTCGTTAACTAATCTAAAATAAAATCCACTTTATTTTAGTCTTTTAGCACAATGGAATCATCTTTTTCGGAACATTTCCCCTTTTAATGAAACAGAATGAAAGACCGAAGTTACTTTGTTAAAGGGAGGGATACCTCTTGATTCATTGATAATCTTCGTTTTATCTCAGCAGGAAGTTTGATGATATCCCATCATACATTGCGGCCATTATAAGTTTGCCGAATTCACGTCTCAAAGCGAAACCAATAACAGGCATCTTCACAGAGGGACTGAAGGTAAGAAAGTCATATTTATATCTAAAATCCACATTTTAAGGACAATGGCAGAACTTTTATGTCAGTGTTATACACATAACATGCAGCTAGCATTAAAAAATAGGAAATTAGCTCGTAGTTAAGGTGTTTCACGGCTTTAAACCACACTTGTAAAAACGAAACTTTGAAAAAGAGCTTCAATATTAACAAAAAATGACCATAATTTATCAGATAGTTAGAAGATCTGATCAGTTTAATTTGACTTTTCTCTTTGTGTTTGTAGTTCTCAGTGGTCTTTGTCACGCCAGTCCATTACAAAAAAAAAAAAAAAANAAAAAAAAAAAAAAAAATCATAAAAATATGTTAGTGTAACTGTACCGCACATTGTGACGTAAGACTGTTTAATCAATAGTAATTATTTAACTTTATCAGCACTTTTATGAACAGGCTACAAAGTCAGGAGAAAAAAACCTCAGTTAAACTGACGAAAGTTTAATAAGATAAAGTGAAATAAGCTACCATAACATCTCTATAAAATATATTTTTAAAAATTATAATCAATAACGGAGCATTTAAAGCTACAAGAATCCCGCTAAGAGCGAGTTTTAAGAAGAGACTTAAAGGGCAATACCGGTGATTTTGCATGTTTAGGCCCAATAAATACTATCCGCATACATTTTATGTTACGGACAACCATTTTCAAAATCATAAAATTGTATATTAGTTTTCCTGTTATTTTTCTAACTCTCCTGATCTTTCAAAATCAGATGTTCAGGTGACACATTGAATATTTGCCAATATTTGCCAAAATTTTCAGGTGACACATTGAAAATTTGCCAATATGCCTCCACGAATAAACGATGTCATGCGTCTCTGCTGTGACATATCAACTCATCAGAACATCAAGGTCGCTGTGAAGCACGCCACCAGTGGAGCACTTTTGGCAGGAGGAGGAGCCTTTCTTGGTGCGCTGGCCGCCGGACCCATAGGAATCGCTCTCGGTAAGAATCAGGGCCGTACGTTCAAAACTTCTCATCTGTTCTAGAATTTGAATTTATAGCTGAGTCACTGGAGTTTAGGATCTACAAGTTGATTTTAATATCATACTGGAATGAAATGAAACCAGTGACAGTCTGGAAGGTAAGAAGAACAATTCTAAAATGCACAGCTACAGTAGTGTGTTTTGGGAAATGGTTGGCAGTAATGTGGAAGATACAAAACCATCAGTATGGTCCTTTAAAGACAGACAGACGGTATCCCACGCTGTTAGAACTGAGCTGGGTGTCATGGTGGACTGTCTTTGTCTTAAGATTTGTATTTTCTTGTTTGTACCACACAGTGGCGTCATTTCCCTTTTCATAAAGCTTCAGTCTTTGATGGCCTTCAGCCTCCAGACGCAAAGTCCGGCCCTCCACCACATTAACGGTGCCCACAAAAGTGATTTAAATCCCAAATAAAATGAGTTAAAAAAATATTTAAGCAATTTATGGAATTAGTTAAAAAATAATGTTTTACTTGTGAACTAATAGACATTATTTTCATAAAGTTGGAGAACGCAGCATGATGGGAAATGATCATGTGACTGTTTTGATGCATGTGTGTTGTCTCTACGCCACATGATTTTATCCACGAAAACTAGCCAGCGATTAGCAAATAAAAAGTATTCTTTTTTTTTTTATTAGTAAGTATTCTAGCAAAAAAGAGAAAAGTTGATTGTGAAAGCCAATTCAGCACAAAATGGACAGAGGACACGTATTTATATTAGCATCTCGTGCTAATGCTAAACCGCTGTGTTTAATCTGCCAAACAACAGTCACTGCTAACATCAACATGCTAATTCATTCAGCTTTTCCTCCTGGCAGCAAAAGAACAGAAAGATCATCTTTGTTCTCAAGTTTTTATAAGACAAAGATTTCATGGCTCATGTTGCTTCTCATAATCTAAACAAACTTCACCTGCAGCATCAAGATGAAGGGAATAATTAAGGATAATTTTTCCCAGCGGCTCCTGGCCAAAATGATTTCAGTATCCCTGCACTCCATGCTATGTTGACTTATTGATTCTGGCAGCTGTGCATGTCTGATCTCACAGTCTCCACCCTCTCCGTCCTGTCAGGTGGTGCAGCAGGTGGTCTCCTGGGCGCTTGGAGGGCCAGCGGTCAGTTCAAGCCGCTGCCTCAGATCCTGATGGAGCTCCCCCCCGCCCAGCAGGAGAGGCTCTACGCTGACGTGATGCTCATCCTCGGCAGCCTGAACTGGACCGACGCGGTGCAGCTGGTGGCGCTGGTGATGGGTAACGCCACGCTGCAGCAGCAGGTCACCGCCGCCCTGCTCAACTACGTCACCAACGAGCTGAAAGCCGAGGTGCGTTACGAAGAGTAAGGCCAGAAATTTTCAGCTCCGTCTCTCGTTTTGGGTTCACATCGCAACAAACGACAATCATGGTTGCATGAGAAGTGGTTGGGGGGGGGTGGGGGTTCGACCTGCCCAAACAAACTGCATCCAAACAACTTCTGTTCTTTTAATCCTTAAAATGTTTCAAAACAAGCCTGAAACACCATGAACTTACTTCAAACCGAGCAGCTGGAAAGGGATTTGTTGTCTCAGATAATTGATAATGGCCTTATATATATGTATATATTTACAATAAACAGATTGTCACAATTAATTATTCTTGCTGTTTTTTTAGTTTTTATAAGATACCGTACTAATGAATCTTGAACATGAATACCAGTGTGTTTGAACATATCTCTGTTTGTGAAAAGGAAATACAAGATTGTGAATCTGTTGTTCTTTGGCTTATTAAATGTTGTTTAGCTTAAATATGAGCATTTAATTTTTTTATTTTACCATCATAAAATGTCTCAAATATCAAATATTTATCCTGTTTCTCTTTACTTTCGCCTCTGTAGTATATGTAGTCAGAGTAGCTCAAGGCAAATGGTTTGAGAACCAGAACTTTTTTTTTTTTGGTGGAAAAACGTGAATGTGCTGATAGTTTTTTCTTAATGTTTTTCCACCAAAACTGTTCAGATTCTCAAACTGGTTCCGTTTGATATCCTTCAAGTGAACCGGCCCACATTTCCATCAATTTATCACGGAACCAACAGAAGTACGTAACAGCAGTTTTTTTTTTTTTTTTNGTTTTTTTTTTTTTTTTAGTAACAGCAGAAGTAGATCAACAAAAACAAGCAAGATGGCAGCCTGCATTCTTTATCTGCAAGCTTTTAATCATTTTATTACAAGTATTGACTTAAATCCAATGGATTACATAATCCGACAATGTACGGCTTCATCTTCTCCTTTGTTTTTTCCACTTTTGCAGCGGTAGAATAATACACACCCACTTATGTCGTCATGGTTTCCACTTCAGCTCCTGCTATTTTCTGATTCTGAATGGGAACCAATTTTTTATTTATTTTTTTTTTTTTNGTTTTTTTTTTTTTTTTGTTCCAAAAGTTTATGCTCTGAATTATTCCAAATTACTGTATGTCCCCAACGGAACCCATTCTGCGTTGGGGAATAGTGTGTAACCGTAATCTCCCTTTTAGCAAATGTAGAATCTCTAATTACTCAATGAGCAGAATAAATAATAATTTGTGACAGACAAAAATATGACTCGGACACGAGATGCAGCAAATACGAGCTGTATTTAGTAAAAGGCATCGTAGGACGAGAAACAAGCAGCAGAGAGAGAGAGATGGCTGATCTGGTCTGTAAAGGAAGAGTGGAGTAGCTTCCACTCAAACATGTTTAGGTTTTGTGTTCTGGTATATGCTACTGTAAATGTAATTTGAGGGACCCTGAATGATTCAGGGAGGTCGGAGCTGAAAAAAGGCCCTGGAACATGAATAACTACAGATATTTAACGTGTCAGAAGGCTCAGATTTACAGCAGCATCCTGCTTCACTGTGGAACAAAAGCTGCTCAGAGAATCTGCTGCTGAGTCAACTAACAAAGCAGGTTGTGTTCTCAAACTGTGGGACACGAACCACCAGTGGCATTTAAAGGACCATACTGGCAATTTAGCATGTCTGAGCCCTATATATATAAAGCCCGTATACACGTTAGGTTACTGATAACTGTTTCCAAAACATACTTCTGGAGCGGTAAATTTTAGATTTTTTTTCCCTGCTGCCCATTGGTTTCAGTTCTTTCCAGTACGCTGTAAAAATCTACTTTGAGAGACTTGAAACGTGTGATATAAGTAATTTACACAACATCTATAACTTTTCTTGTTTTTTTTGACAAAGTAACTTTATTTAACTGGTCCAGCAAGAAGCTGCACAGAAGTCAATGCATGTCTCTGTGAAGAGACGGCTTTTACTGAGAAATTACACATACGTGTTAGCAGATGAAATGTTAAATTTTAAGGTGGCTGTATCAACTGAACATCTGAAGATTAGGTAATTTGGTAAAATTACAGAAAAATGAAAATATGGTTTTGGAAATCAGTTGTCAGTAGTGTTGCAAGTATGCAGATAATATTTATTGAGCTTAAAGGACCATACCGGCCATTTTGAGCCTAATGTTTGTTTGAGCCTAATATATTCAGTTTTCATACGTTACTGACAATCATTTCCCAAAGGATAAAACCGTATTTCAGCTTTCCTGATATTTTGCTAAATCTCTTAATCTTTCAAAATCAAATATTCAAGTGATACACCCACCTTAAAAATCCATGTTTCTCCTGCTAATAGTTACACAGCCTTATGAAGTCACGGTCCTTTAAATTTTTCCATAAACGCAGGTCTTCTTTTGGGACTATATTCCCCGGTGGAGGCATACATTCACTCCACGCTTTTTATTGAGCTTAAACACTAAAATTACATAACTTCTAAAAAAACCTGAATACACGTCTTGTTGGTGATGATGGATTACCTATCCCAAGAACGTTTACAGTATCAACAAGTTGATTTTAATAGCAGAATGAACTGAAACCAATGGAGGTCTGGAAGGTAGGAAAAACATTTTTAATTCACCGTTCCAGTAGTATGCTTTGGGAAATGATTGTCAGTAAAGTTATGTGTATGAAAATTGAATATATTAGGCTCTACCATACAAAATGAGTGGTACGGTCCTTTAAATGTGTAAATTGCCAGTATGTCCTTTACAGTGCTGCAACAACTAAATTTCTGCAGCATCAAAACAACTGAAATCAAAGGAAAGTTTGATTATTGTTTTCTTAACATTTTCTGTGTACATAGAAAAATATTAAAGTAACCAGTTTTTGTCAATAAAAAAAGTGAAGTTTTACTAAATTTCCCAATATTTAGTTTAAAAGGTTGTTCCAGTTTAACCACTGAAACTGAATGTAAACTGCAAAGTTGTGGCAGAAGTTTCACAAGAAGTGTCTATTCTTGCCTTATAAAACTCATCCTGTTGTTTAGCTTCATTAAAACAGCAGAAGTGGAAAACAAAGTGAGGGTGGTGGAGTTGCATTTCACTCCACCACCTCCATGTTTTCTGACTTTCTGCTGTGGGAACTGCTGAGTTTAATGAAAAGCAGGACTGAGAGCCTTGAAGTAAACCAGCGGTCTCCAGGTCGACCTGACACTACATTCACATCATGTCAGATTTTACAGACTCTCCACTTGGTGTCCATTTGGCAAAAAATGCAGAGTCCACCAATCACAAATCAGCACGTCGAGCTGTGTTGGTGCTAGAATGAAATTTCCCCTTTGAAAAATGCTTTGACGTAACCCTGCTCTCACATCCAAACCGACTCGTCCTGAACAGAAGGCACAGAGTGATGCTGAGCTTGCTGCTCGGCTCTTAAGATCTGACAAAAGGTAAACAGTCTGGAGCTTAAAGCTACAAACACACAATTTGTGTTAAGGAGAAATCCACTCGTACGTGACTGAAACACTAGAAATGACCAGCAGACGGGAAAAATGCTGTGAGTCAAAGCATTCAGGCAAAAAGCCATGTGGCAGTGCTTCTGGATTTTGGTTTTACTGTTTATTTAACAGCTCCTTCTGTTTTTGTTTTAAAGATTGAGACGCGTTTTTCTCAAAGGCACAAATGTATGAAAGAGGCCACGGCTACACCAAGTAGGCTCTGAGCATTCTGGGCAAAAAGTCAGAATTGTGAAGGAAATGGCTCCCTGTGTCCTGTGTAGTGCACTAATATACACTTTGTGGTTTTAAATATAGCACTTATGCGCTACGTAACTCAAAAAATGCTAACAATAATTCAAAAATGTAATGTCTGGAGCATTTCCACGACTGTTTGAGAAGAACTAAAGAACTAAATTTGCAGTTTTTGTTGTTTGCTCCTGAGATGAGAGATGTTTAAAGTCAGAATCCTCTGAACTAATGAGGCGACAGCTTCACAAGCAAAAGCTTCGAGTGCAAAACGGGGTGAGGAGCTGAAAGTGAATCGAAAGCTTCCAAGTTCTGTGCAAATTTTGTTTCGAACGCTGAAGGACTAAATGCCTCAAAAACATCGACGTCACGGTTGAGTCAAGCTCTCTAAGTTCCATTTTCAATCGATTCGACCTATTTAGTGCTTCTTGGCTTCAACGTGTCTGAATGATAAAGGCGATATTCAAGCAGCAAAAACACATATTACCTGATGAAAACTTTGGAGCGAAACCACAGAGATGCAACCGAAGCCTCTCGCACCATCGAGTAACGTCAACGAAAGGTGCTCACAGTGGATACACGTACAAATAAAGCTGTGACATATTAGTAAAGCTATGTGGGAAAAAAAACCCATTTCATTTACATTTATAGCATGTAAAATAAAAAAAAAAAAAAAAAANAAAAAAAAAAAAAAAAAAACAGAATTTACACTGTACAACACATGAATTTCAATCTAAAGAGAGACTAGGATGAGAAAAGGTGAAATAATGCTGCTGATCTGATTTTAAAACTGCTGGGAGAGGAGATCACAAAGCCTCTGAGACACGGAGTCCCTGCTGGTCCTCAGAGTCAGACGGTACATCTAAACACAAAAAACACACACTCACGACAGCGTGGGACACACCAACACCACAAGAGTGTGTATGTGAGTGTGTCTTTACCTCTGCTTGTGTGTTGGGCTCCAGCCTGAGGAGGCAGCCCACCTGAGTGTTCTTAGTGTGGATCACTCCAGCTCCCACAAAGTTTGCAGGATTGGGATCCACCCCGTCCAGCAGAGACACGCCAAAACCTATGATCTGCAAGACAGTTTACACAGGACATATAAACAAAACCCAAAAAAACAAAAACAAAAAAATATATTGGTCAGACATAAAAAACATGATTGCACATCGCATCCAGATTTGAGGGGAAACACATTTGATCATAGGATTTCTACTAAATCAAACAGCTAATGTGCATACGCAGGAAAGTGTCATGATAACTTAAGTTAAATTTTTTTTATCAGATACAAATTTCTCATATCAAAATACTGACGATATTTCGCCGTGATGACGTATTGCTTCATTTTCACATTATGTGCAACAAGAACAAAACGATCATGCGTAGAAATAGCACAGTCAGCGCCTGAAAGCTCAGCTCTGGCTGCAAAGCTAACTGGCTAACAGCTAATATGGTTGAAGCAAAACAACTTTTTTACCACCTGAAGCAGAAACTCCAAAGTGAATACCAAGAAAGTCATGTGAGGAGGAGAGCCAATCAGCTGATTTGTGACGCAAAAAAAAAAGCAGGAAGTGATGGTGACTATGTTTAGCATAACTGGAGAGTTAGCGAGTTGTACTCCTCGTGACAGAAAAAGCTAACAGTGACTTGTTGCAATGTATGAACAGTGTTAGCCTAGTTTAGCCTAGCCTAGCCGCTATGCTCTCTTCAGGTGAGTTTTCCACCTCAACCATGAGCTTGTGTTGGAGCCAAATTTCAGAGCGTATTTAAAGTGTATAAGCCTTCACTGTACTCAGGATGCCACACAGTTTGAGAAACACTGCACTACAGGAAGTCAACAAAAGTTCTGAATGATGTTAATGGATTTGTATGTTTCATATCTTACCTTGGCCTTGGTCACCTCTGTGTCCATCGGGTGTTTGGCTTTGAAGATTTTCTGAACTTCCTGCTGAGGCCTGAACAGACGGAGACAGATAATTACAGGGTGGACAAAATAATAGCAACACCTCACATTTTTATGCAAACACAACAGCCCTGCGGTAAATCCTGCCTTTGCTTAGAGAGGTGTTGATTAAACTCTGTGCTCATAATCACCATTTTCAACATCAGAGCTAAAGCGCTAATCAGCAACAAAAATAAATGTAGAATATGAATGTCTTCCTAAGCAAATGTCTTAATTTGCGCCTGTGTTCAATATGTTTTTAGTGGGGAAACATCAATTCTCACTGAGGAAAATATCTTCTCCATGATTTCACATTTGGATGAATGAGGATTTATGCCTTTTGAATGGATAAAAGGTAAGAATATCAGCAGCAGCAGAATTCTGCAGTGAGTTTGCAGTAATTCCTGCTGATACGAGATGAGATCATCAGTTAGAAAAGATCTTACGCTCCCAGCTGTTTCCAGCGCTGGAAGAAGTCCTCAGAGTTCATCTCTGTGGGCTGGAAAAACTTGTTTAGCATCACAGGAAGCTTCACGGCGATGTTCTGAAGGGATCCACCGTATCTGATCACACACAGTCAGAGATTAGCATGCACGAGTAAATACAGTCAGCGCAAACACAAAAACGCATTCGGCCGCTAACCTGAACCGGATGTGGAGCACGGGTGCGTCTGTAAAATCAGATATACACTCGATGTTGAGGATCTGCTGGACCTGAGCTCCACCGTCTATCACAGGGTCGACTGCCTTGGCGTGAACCATCAGCTGTGGAGGCGACGCTTAAGGAACCCATAAACGCCTAACCCACACACAGCTTCTACGACTACTGTATGTAGCCTTTGGACAGAGGACAGAGAGAAAGCAGCCACGCCTTCCGTTACGCTCCTTTCTTTTACGTAAATACAAACCATACTCTGCAATGACAAACATTCAGAAATGTTTGATTTAGAAATGTTTCCATCTTTATCCGACATATTCACACCTTTAGTCGCGTTGTTTGTGGAAGCACCGTTAGCAGTGATCGTGTTCTTGGTTAAAGCTCCGCCAGTTTTGCTCACCTGGATTTGGGCAGTTTTTAAACAGGAAGTACCTGTTGGGAAGCCATACTCTTCGTTGTTTACCAGACAGATAAACTGCACTGCTTCCTCTGCGTGAAAAGATTTCTGAGCTGCTGGACATTTCCAGCGACGGTGGAAAGGATATGAGCGCTGAGCGTGTCCTGACTGGTCACCGATGAGGAGAAGCTGAGGAACTGAGTAGATGTCTTGTTGCCGTAGAACACATAAATACGACCTGCGGGACAGCAAGGCAACCTGTCCGTTAACATACGTCTCTGCTATCTAAACCGAAATAAATCCACTACATGTAAAACCTAAATACCAAAAAACAGAAACCTGTAAACTTAAGCCTCCTGATGACAAACTTACTCACCCAGGTTCTGCCTGTACTCAGATTTCAGTCCAAGCTGCAAAAGTTGATTCTCGTAGAGAACGCCGTTGTTCTTACAAACAAACCTGAAGACAAAGATTTATGACCTCAGAACGTTTACATGTTTAGCACAAATTTTTTACAGTTTATGCTGCAAACTCTCTTTCTCTGTTAACAACCAAGGCATGCACAGAGGGCCGTACTCAGAGTTTAGATAAGCATGCATAGCCAAAATTGTTAAATGTGCGCCTCTGCATTCAGATGTCAGACTTCCTGAGCATCACCTCTCAGGTAAGCCGCACACGAGTATCTTCAAAGTTTTTTGGCGGATTAAAGGCAGATGCTTGTTTTAAAGGGATGGACTGGATATGCTGGAAAACTTCATTCCCACAAAGCTGAATGTAAGACAATTCTGACGCCTCAGAGGCCTGAACTGGATTTTAATAATCTGAATGTGCTGCTCAGAAACTGAGTTAAAGGACCATACCACCCATTTTGCATATTTGAGCCTAATATATTCAATCATACATGTTACGTTACTGACAATCATTTCTCAAAGGATAAAACCGTATTTCAGCTTTCCTGATATTTTGCTAAATCTCTTAATCTTTCAAAATCAAATATTCAAGTGATACACCCACCTTAAAAATCCATGTTTCTCCTGCTAATAGTTACACAGCCTTATGAAGTCACGGTCCTTTAAATTTTTCCATAAACGCAGGTCTTCTTTTGGGACTATATTCCCCGGTGGAGGCATACATTCACTCCACACTTTTTATTGAGCTTAAACACTAAAATTACATAACTTCTAAAAAAAACCTGAATACACGTCTTGTTGGTGATGATGGATTACCTATCCCAAGAACGTTTACAGTATCAACAAGTTGATTTTAATAGCAGAATGAGCTGAAACCAGTGGAGGTCTGGAAGGTAGGAAAAACATTTTTAATTCACCGTTCCAGTAGTATGCTTTGGGAAATGATTGTCAGTAACGTTACATATATGAAAATTGAATATATTAGGCTCAAACATGCAAACTGGGTGGTATGGTCCTTTAAGCATTTATAACAATGCAACACAGAATAAAAAACAACTTTCCTGATGTTTTTACAAAAGCAGATTTAAGCTGCAACTCTGAAAACAACCCAGTGTGAAGAAGCTGTTACTGACTTTACGTCTCACCTGGAAAAGTTTTCCTCAGACACAACTGTGGCTGCAGGGGCGGAGCTTTCAGAGAAGACGTCAACGAGCAGGCTGGCTCCTGATGAAGGTGTGGAGTTCACGCTCAGCAGGTCTGTGAACGGATGGCTGGAACCCTGGAGAGCAACATCAGCAAACTTCATCTTCCACATCTTCTTTATTAAAAACACATTAAAATATCAAGTGAATTGTTCATTTTTTACAAACATAAAGTAATTAAACATGATGCCACAATGTCTAAATACAGACGCAAAAAAAAGTAAGTGAACCCTTTCGAATTATCTGGATTTCTGTATTAATTAGTTGTCAAATGAGAGCTGATCGTCATTCAAGCCATAAAAATAGAGACTTTTTTTTTTTTTTTTTTTTTTTACATAAACCTAATGCTATTGCACAATGCTTTTCTATTATGAATTTCCAACTGTTTTTAGACATGAGAAAGATGTTAGTTTTGGATCATCTGTTCATTCAGTATGTTAGAGTATTAAGACAACTTGATCATGAGGCAAAAAAGTCTGTGATGTAGTAGCTGTTTGGAAAAACGTGAAAAAAAAAAATTCAGCTAAATAAATCCTTAAAACCTGATTGGAGCTTCCTGTAAGAACGAGCAGACACTCTCGTGGCAAAACTGAGCAACAGAAGTAAAAAGAGATGAATATTCAGACATACAACGCGCACACGTGAGAAAATTCATTATCATGCGTTGCTTCTGGCTAACAGTATACCATGGTGCCAGCAGGTAGCATGACGGGACTAAAAGAGACAGGGTGGGGCCTGTTGGTAGGGAGAAGATCTGCCATCAGTGGAGGAGAAGACTGATGGAAAAAGATGAAGAATGGAAGAGAAAGCAGAGAGGAAAGAGAGGGTTGAATATGGGGAAGGCGGGAAAGAGGACAAGATGAGACAAAAACCATGGAAATGCAAAAAAGAAGAAAATATGAAGAAATGCCACAGCATTTCATACTTTAAAAATTGTTACTGATTTGACAGTGTTTGTGGGAAAAAATCCTCAATCAATAAAATCAAAAACTACTACATTATTTGCAAATGATCTGATTGTCACCTTGCTGCTGGCGGCTTCGCTGCTGTCGCTGTGCTCCGTGCTGCCGTTGACGTTCCGCCGGGCGTCGTCGATGTCCGGCAGGTTGCCTGGACCTTTTTTCCTCTTCAGCTTGGCCAAGATTGAAGACTCCCTTTCTGGGAATGGAGGCATCTCCTCTAAGACTGTAGCCTGTAGGAGGGAGGGAGAGAATGCCGCAAAGCTTTAGCCTTTAAAATACACCTTTTAAAGGCCCATTCAGCAATTTTAAACCTCGATCGTATCTGAACTTCGCTTGTGTGGGAAGGAGATGTGAAAACATGACATAAAAATTCCCTCTGTTTGCTTTTGGAGTCTGAGAGCCATTTAGGATATTAGTCCATAAGAAAACACCTTTATTTCATTGTCCTAAGAAAACTTAAATTTTACCAACATCAACACAGCTTCCTGTCGTTTTAATAGAACTTCTTGCTTCCTCTGCCCATACAGAATAAAGTGAATCTTTTATCTTGTTTGCTGCTGGTTTTTCATGTGAACTGCTCTTTTTTTTTTTTTTTAATGTGTGAATTATTGGTCTTTGTGGAATTATCTACGACGGCAGCTGTTTTCCAAACAGTGAGGGGACACGAGAAAAGTCACTTCCATTTCATAGATGAATAACCTTGAACTTGAACCTGACAGTCAACATTGTACTGCATTAAACCAAGTATTATTCAATCTGTATAAAAAATACTGATACGGATAAAAAAATCCGACATTTTTGGAATTTTTTTCTGAAATGTTCGGAACACATATTGAACCAGATCCAATTCTAATAATTCTGGGTATTTCTGAACGGACTCTTCAATGAAAGTACATCAACAATTCCTTTCCCAGAGTCTACCTGCTGCAAAAAAACTCATTCTCAGATACTGGAAAAAGAAGGATGTCCCCACATCCAAACCATGGACTGATGAACTAACTAATATTTATCACCTGGAAAGAATAAGATATTTACAAAATGATAGATTAGATTACTTCAATAAGGTTTGGAAATCGTTTATGGTACATTTGAAGCTGTGTTGATTTTTGGAATACCAGTATTTTTGTTATGGTTCTTTTTTGAATTCTGCTACAATTAAGGTTTTTATGTTATTGAATTTCCAATTCAGTTGAGCTGCTGCCCTGTCTTATTTATTTATCATTATTTACTTATTTAATTATTTTTTTCCTTTCTTATCCACGGGGTGAATATTGTTTGTAAATATTTGCCTTATATTATTATTGTTTGTTGTTAAGTTTAGAAATTTAAAAAATNTTGTTTGTAAATATTTGCCTTATATTATTATTGTTTGTTGTTAAGTTTAGAAATTTAAAAAATAAAATACTGTTGTACAGTATAATCCACTAACCAGAATGTCTGTGCTGGCAATGCAGCTGAGCCTCAGGTACTCCACGGCTCTCTGCTGTATCTCCACGTCGGCGTTGCGGAGTTGGCTGTCGGAGCGCAGGACTTCCTGGATGGTGGTCTTCACCTCTGGGAACAAGTTAATGAACTTGATGTAGGCCGACAGCAGCAGAGCTCTGGTCGGCACAGAGCACAGGTGGAACTTGGAGTGGAGAAGGTTGAACTGGATCAGGGGGCTGAAAGGAAAAGCAGGCGTCGCTTTAAAACCGAGAGCCCGATTCAGCTAATTCAGCTAACGCTAAAGCTCAAAAGATGTGTGACACGGTAAAATTCCAGTGAGTTACAACAGTTGGAAATTACTAAAGCGGTTTAACAAACATTTACTGTTATCTTTGCAAAAACATTCATAAGGAAAATCATAAAACATCCATTATTTCTGAGTTTACTGGGTGCTACTAACTTAAAGTAACACATATAACTAAGCTGTCTAAAACACTGATAATGAAATTACGCTGGGTTGGAACATCGTTTTTCTTGCTGCCTGTTTCCTCCATTATAGGAAACTTGGAAGCTGACTTTGGCACTACAATGAAAAAAATCTTCCTCATGTTCAGAACAGCCCAACCTTGTCTAGAACAAGCTAAATGCATATTTCTATTGCATGTAAACCAAATTTACTACACAAAACTGCAGGAATTTCCCAATAATCCCTCCTGAGTGTGAGAAACACTGAGGTGCAACATATTCATCAGTGGGATTTTTAAAACAAAACCGTTAAAACTGAACTAAAATATGAAGTGAAATCTCATTTTAGAACACATTGGATGGGCTGCATGGATGCTCTTTGCACCTGGAACGTGAGTCACCAGCGATCAGGTTCCCAAACTCGCCCAGGATGTAACCGCCCACTTTAACCAGGTTCTCGTGGCAGGCAGGAGCCTGCAGCGCCNACTCGCCCAGGATGTAACCGCCCACTTTAACCAGGTTCTCGTGGCAGGCAGGAGCCTGCAGCGCCTGCAAGCATTCAGAACATGAAGTTTAGTCTCGGGTAACGTGGAAGAAACATGAAACATGAAGCCAGATACAATACGTGTGAGCTGATCTGTGGATCCCAAAGTATCACACCCACCCACACACACACACACACACACAAACAGCTGGAAAATAATGAGTAAAACAAAAGTTATACTGCTGACAGAACATGTCTTCAAAGATTTATAAAGAAGGAAATGATTCCTCCTGGAATAAGAAGGAACTACCCAGGCATTATTTCCACGTGGCAGCACATGCATCAGTGATGTGATGCATTTTGGCCCCTGTTGGGCAAATAAAATGCAAGTTACGTGTCCAGCACAAAGACATTACCAGCTTCCTAAAGAACACTGGCTCTATCTCACAGCTTTTTAAGCCAATAAGGGATATTTTTTTTGTTGCACTCGTCACAGAAAATGGCCAGTTCAGTCACCTGTGCCAGGGAGAGCTGTTAAAAATTTAAATTTGTTTTTTAGTTTGCATACAGTCCTATAGTAACCCATGTTTGAACCTTGCAGTAACTAACAAATATCCCATTTTGGGTCATTTTTGTCAAACATATTTAGCCAAAATACTGTCAAAAATAGACAAAACATGGAGCAGTCGGCTCGCTATGCTGACATGTGGGACCTGCGTTACTGAACCTCCATGAGTCCCACATACCTTCATCCACATGCATGTTACCATAGAAACTCAGATGTATAAAGCTTTTTTTTCCCCACCTCAAAGACCGTCTTGGCGGCGTAGCCTTGAACGTCATCTTGGTTTATTACAATCTGGATGACACGATACCACACCTCCTCGCTGACGTAGTCGCCGGCAATGCGGATCAGGTTGAGGATGGTATCCACGTACCAGGTGTAGTCCACAGCATACTTCTCTGCCAGGATGGCCACCTTCAGCACCTGGGGGTGGGAGGATATAACCGGCTGAGGGCTAAAAGCAGAGCACAGAGGAAGTAGCTGACATCACAGGTTTGCAAAGCCGACTCACTATCTCCTCCCTGATGGAGTAATCTGCCGTCTCCAGGTAGCTCAGCATCTCTGCGACAATCTGTTTGGCGTTGCTGCGGTCACACATGGCGTAGAGCAGATCCACGGCCCGCTGCCGAACGCTCACATCTCGCTCCGTCTGCAGACACAGTAGCAGAAGATTCATATCTTACTACACATAATAATCATATTGGTTAGTGTTTATTTCACTGGATCCCCATCAGTTGATGCCTCCGAAACAACTATTCTTCTCAGGGTTCAAACAATCAAACGTAATAAAATCACACATTTAGGTTAAAAAAGTCCAATCACAACATCAGTCTACATGACCCAAACCTACATGATATGGTATCCAAACTCATCACAAATGATGAACCTTGTACAGGATGTACAGTCATATCTGACCTCTGACCTCAGTGATTCACCCTCTACCAACCAAGAACAGGTAACAAGGCCACAGCAAGAACAGGACCAAACACATGGACAGTAAAAAAAAAAAAAAAAAAAATACACAACTTCACCTAAATAAGCTTTTAATTTTCTTTTAAAAATGAATATACTTTGGAGATTTTTAACATATAAATATAGGTTATTCCAACAAGTAACTACAGGAAGTCTTCTTTAAAGTGTTTGTTCTTGCTTTAGGAAGGTCAATCTTACCAGCTTGTATAGTTTTTATAACAATGTTCATCTTCAATTAAAAATCATTTTCAAATAAACACATTTGGGTTGTTTATGAGTACATATTCTTCCAAGTCAGCAACTTTTCTACCTTCAACCAGGACAAGCTATTGTGCATTTTATCAGCCTCTTTGTTCAGATCCCTTTTTGCAGCACTAGACTAGATTGTAGGATTATAGGTTTGTATGTGGTATTCGGATATTTTCAGGAATCTTACCCAGCTTCTCTTACTTTTTTTTTTTTTNTTTTTTTTTTTTTTCTGGCCACTATATTAATAGGGAAACCAAAACTTAGCCAGCCACCTTTCTATGTAATCCATCAGCAGGTTATTTTTCTTGATGAAGAACTCACCTTGAGAGCATTGATGACGGTTTCTATGTGAGTCTTTACTGCTTCATGAGAAAACTCTGAGCTGGCCAGCGTGCACATGCTCTCCAATGCCAAATAACGCAGGTTCGTTTCCCTGTGCTGCAGAAACTGTCCCAGCTGGTTACAGGCTCGAACCAGCAGGGTGGGCTCGCTGAAAGAAAAGAGGCGAAAAACCAAAGACGCATTAGTGTCCCACAAAAACATCATGAGAATAAAACAAAGACAAAACAACAAAAATGCTGTATTTCCAACAATACTAGCTGCATCCTGTTCCATCTAACTGTAAAGGCAGGAATCTCTGTCTGTGGCACCAACATCTCTAGAACCGGTGTAGCAGGCCAAATTAAGCCCCCGCCAAACTACACCCGGCTATAGTTGGTCTAGGCCAAAAATATACCCTGGGGTTTAAAATAGCCTAGGTTGGTTTAAACCCGGGGTATATTTTGACCTAGACCAGACTATACCCCACTAGTCCAGATTATACCCCCTTGTGTTTNGGGTATATTTTGACCTAGACCAGACTATACCCCACTAGTCCAGATTATACCCCCTTGTGTTTTTCATGAATTAGTCTGTATTTCAGTGTCCAGAGTTTCTTTCCATCATAAGTTAAAAAATAACATGTCACTGCAACATAGACTTTTTGATAAATTATAAGTTGTGTCATCAGGAATAGGGTTAGGGTTAGGGTGTGAAAGTCTGTGAAATAAAAACCAAAAACATATGATTATTGTGTGTCTGTGTGGGGGTATAATCTGGCCTATAATCTGGGGTATGAAACAGCCTAAATAACGCCCCGGGGTATGAACTGGACTAGCCCAGAATATACCCGAGGTATAAAACAGGCTAACCCCCTTTAACCCCGGGGATAGTCTGGGCAGGGGGGATATCTTGGGCTGTTACACCAGCGCTGTATGAAGTTGAAATTCGGCAGGTTTATTGCTCAGGACCCAAGGATGTGCGGTGTCACATCCTTGGGTGTGAAGTTGTTTGGATGAGCGGTTCTTGAATTGAGCTGTGCCGGTAAAAAGTAGACCGCGTGGCAGGATACGCTCCAGGCGTGGCAGCATACGCTCCAGTCCAGTGGCATGGTCTCAGCCAGACCCCATATAGCAGCAAACAAAGCTAGCTCATGAGGACGTGCAGAGCAAAATTATGGCAGGCTGTGGAGCACACCATAAAGTCCGACCCGTTCCGACATGCATGGACGCTGCACTAGTAATGAATCAAAGCTGAAAATCATGTTAATGCATAACATCTTTTAAAAAGGTGTTTCAGTTAAAAATCATGTGCACAATGAGGTTTGATTTTTAGTGATCATAGTGCAGTCAACAACACACAAAGCTGGATCTGTCATTAAATAAAGTGTGAGATATGATCTAATAACATCAAGGTTTCACCTTTGACCTTGATGTGAATCTTCAGAACTGAGCATAACTGAGAGATGATTTTTTTTGTTTGTTTTTTCTCTGGCTGGTACAGTTGTTCTGAAATCTATCATCTAAGGTGAAAATGCTACACATGCATGTTTCAGCCACAATAAATATAAACTGCATACACGTTACATTACTGCCAAACCATTTTCCAAAAAACACAACTGGACGGCATATTTTAGAATTGTTTTTCCTTTCAGTTCATTCCAGTAAGCTATTAAAATCAACTTGTAGTAAATGGTCTTGAGGTTAGTAATCCATCACAGAAAACCACATGCTGTTATTATTTTTTTTGTCAAAGTTACTTAATTTAACCGACTGCTACATGGAAGAAAATGTACGTCTCCGCCAGGAAACATATATAGTCCCAGGAAAAAAAACCCAAAAAACTGCTTTTACCAGAGAAATTAAAACAACCGTCCTTCTACATGTGAACATACTTGTTAGCAGATGAAACATTGAATTTTAAGGTGAGTGTATCACCTGAATATCTGATTTTGAAAGATTAGGAGATTTGGCAAAAATAACACAAAAACTAAAATACGATTTCATATTTTGGAAAATGGTTGGCAATAATGTAACATGTATGAGGGGTAACCACTGGTATGGTCCTTTAAGGCTTTTAAAGAGAAACAGTCAAATTTTGTGACTTTCTTGTCTGGAATGCACCTCTATGACAGCATGACTCTATGGAGAATAATCTGACCTGTCATGGTGGATGATGAGGGAAATGGCTTCAAACAGCACCGCATTCTTTGCGTTGGAGTGCTGAATCTTCTTGGACTTTGGAGGCTCCTGAGCTTTGTTGAGGATGGTCTCCAGACACTCCGTCAGACGACTTCGCAGCGCTGCATCCTCTGCAAAAACAAAGGCTGCTTTAACACCGTCCACACCAGTACTAAAACTCTTCACAGCATTACTTATGGAAACTGGCTCTCGTAGTATAAAGATTTTAATTAAGCAGTATTGTATTTAAAGTTAATCAAACAACTTCCTGTAACATTAAACCAAACCTTTTCTGTCATGTCAGGGGCTTCCATGCCCACCATAAACCATTTTTGTTCAATCATAATATTAGCAAAAAAATTATAAAGTGATAAAAAAAAAACAAAAAAACAAAAAACAACACCTAGTAGAGTATCTACCTTATTTTAGACAGAAGAAACTGATAAACTGATAGATTAAACAATTGATCATGTGGACACTCTAGATTTGACTTTCTGCCATCTTGTGGCCAAAAATGATCAATGCATTTTTAACTTCTTTTTTAAAAAGACGAACAAAGGAGGAACGTGTAAAACAGAAAACTGATTTCACTTTGAAAGATATCTGTAATGTTTTGTCAGATTTCATTTAAACATGTGAGGAAAACAAAATGTCAGTAACACCCGTCAATAATCAATATAATGTCATCCAATAAACCAACAAAAGCTTCAAACATGACGGTAGAGTTCATAACCTCTTCTGTTACTAAACAGGTGTGCTGTAGGTTGTGTAGGTGCAGCTAGTAACATGGTAACATGGTGATGATGCGTTAACCAGGTGTATCATACCTGGTGGAGGGTAGCACTGCAGCAGGCGTAGCAATTTAACTGACAGCCAAGGTGCAGCAACAAAGTAGTATGTGTAGTCCTGCAGGTCGATGGCCGCTGAGGTTACAATCTGGACGAGCAGGTACAAGATAAGACACTAATAAAAGTCACAAAACCAGATTTCAAGGATCATACCGGTGATTTTGCATGTTTAAGCCAAATAAATCCTACCACATACTTATGTTATACCAACCATTTCCAAAACATAAAACGGTATTTCAGTTTTCTTGTTATTTTGCCAAATCCCCTAATCTTTTAAAATCAAATGTCCAGCTGATACATCCACCTCAAAATTCAATGTTTCGCCTGCCAACACGTATGTCCGAATGTAGGAGATACAGTTGTTTTAAATTTCCCTGTAAAAGCCGTCTTTTCCCTTTCTTCCATGCAGCTTCATGTTGGACCAGTTAAATTTAGTCTTTATTTCGACAAAAAATAAGAATGGCGTTCAGTTCACTGTGAAGGATTACCTATCTTAAACATGTTTCAAGTCTGTACAAGTTCATTCTAATAGCGTACTGGAATGAAGTGAAACCAATGGCAGACTGGAAGGTAGGAAAAACAAATCTAAAATGTACTGCTCCAGTAGTATGTTTTGGAAAATAGTTGGCAGTAATTTAACGTGTATGCAGGTTGTATTTATTGGGCTCAAACCTTCCAAATCACCGGTATATGCTCCTTTAACAGTGGAGTGAGAAGACACGTGAAGCTAAAGAAAGACACCCACCCTGCTGAGCCGGGCCACAGCCAGGGAGATAGAGGTTTTGAAGTCATCAGGACTCTTCTGGGCCAGAGTGGTGATAAGGCTGGTGGCTGCTGTTACCACGCCCTAAAAACACACACACACGTTCACATAGAAAACACACAAACCCACTCAACGCTTATGTAGCCGATAGCTGCTTATTTAAGCTACACCACATCTCAGGGTAATCCAACACGATTAGGTGCAATAATAAATCCTTGTTATTCAGCAGCAGGAATACCGTGAGAACATTAATTATGAAGCTCATCATCGTTACCTGCTGTTTAGACTGAATCAGAGAGTTTTTCTCAGCTGTTTT
Organism: Lucifuga dentata; assembly: GCA_014773175.1. Classification (NCBI taxonomy): domain Eukaryota; kingdom Metazoa; phylum Chordata; class Actinopteri; order Ophidiiformes; family Bythitidae; genus Lucifuga; species Lucifuga dentata. The sequence goes on along the minus strand of VXCM01004525.1, from coordinate 36,359 downwards.
TTTTCTCAGTAAAGATAAGAAGTTTTTAACAAAGCAGCATTTTTAACCCGACGCCATTTTGTAGCATTTTGTTTTCCAAGCAGCTTCCATTTTCAGTTATCATCAATGCATAAATCTGCTGGTCTATAATCAGATAATATAGTTTTGAAATGATTATATGAAATTAAGTAAAACAAAATTTAAATAAAAACAACATGGAAAATATTTCTTTGCTTTAGGTTATGAACTGTGAAATGTTGCTCTTTTATGACAGTTTTTATTTTATCTGGTTGACATTATGTGCAGCTGTGCAGGAAGCGAGTCACAGATGCTGCTGCTGCTGTAATAAATCCAAAGTCTCACCAGATGTTGGTCATTGAGTAGATGGACGACGCGGGCCGTCCATTCGCCCATGGGGATGAGGTCAGGAGACGTCCTGTTGAGTCGCAGCAGACAGAGCGCCGCGCTCTGCTTCACGCTGTCCATCGTGTCCCTGCTCAAGAAGCAGCACACGTTCATTCACTATCATCCGTTATTCCTGAAGTCAACAGCTGGTTTTAACTGCACCGTTTGTTCGGTTTAACTATGAATAGCACAAAATTGTACAGGAAATTCCTAATTTTATTTCCATTACTTGGAAGTTACCAAGAGCTACCACCACCAAATAAACTGACAAGTGTTTTTTTTAATCTCAAATTTGGCCTTATTTAGAACATAGAGATAGTTTAAAAAAATTTAAAATTATTAATTAAATTTTAATTTAATTTAAATGATTTTATTATTATTATTTCTGTTTTTCTCTACTTAAAATATATAAAACCATACTTTATGTATGTAAAAACCCAGAGAAAATTCAGTTGGTTATAGATGTATGATTTAACTCATTATTCAAATATTTTCTGATGTGATGATGAAAATACCTTCCTTAATAAAAATTTAAAAAAAAAATAATTTTTAAAAATCACTCCGTACCCTGCCACCAAGATGCGAGGAATTTCTGCAGCGAAGGCTTCGGCCATCTCTCTGCTGCCCACGTTAGCGATGCAGTGCAGGGCGAGGTTCATGAAGGTGGGGTTGCGGCTGGTCAGGTCGTTCTTAATGGCGTTGTTGATCAGACGGATCAAGTCACTGTTGGAGTTCACCAGCACCGAGATGAACAAGTAGCCCTAAAAGAAGACAAAAACTGTTTTTTTTTTTGTCCAATTCCACTATATAAAGAACATATAATCCAAAAGTAGATGCGCATGTGAAGTGTATTTATATAACCTTTAGTCATAGTCTCGCATTAGTTTCTCTATTTTTGTGACTTTAGTTTAGATCAGACAAAATAATTAATACAGAAAAGCAAGAAATTCCAAAGGGTTTGCTATTTTTTTTCTTGCAGCTATATGTGAAATTGTTGGTCTGTATCATGAGAAAATATTACGTAGAAATGCAACTCAATTTACAATTTCTCATATTAAACACATTAAGGCCGCTTTTCAAGCCTTAATACACAGAATTTTTACAAATTGCCAAAATAACATGAGTAAAAAAGTAATAAGAGACTGAGACTCTAACATCTCCTGAAAATAAAAATGATAACTTTGGGTTTTCCAGTCTTTTTCTTGGGGGTAGCAACTAGTGGCCATAAGAGGAACTGCAGCTTCTTTCATTTAGCTGTGGTCCTACTTACACAATGCGTTCTTGCAGGCCTCAACATGTATGTAAATCTGTTTAGATCATAAGATTAAAGCCTGTCTGTGTTTGTTTCGACTTACAATCTGTTTCTCTGTGTACTTGTTGGAGCTGAGCAGGTTGACAGCCTCCATGTGTCCAAAGTCAATATCATGGCCCAGGAGGAAGATGAAGAGCAGCTTGCAGACGTACTTTTTCTTACTGTAGCCATCTAAAGCCTTGTCTCCTGTTGATGCATATGTGTAAATAAACAAAAACATACACACCAAAAAAAAAGAAAAAGAGATGGTTTTGATTTTGTACAGGAATTTACAAAGTCAGGGATCTCAACTGCTGATGTTATCCTGTGAGTACAGAAGCCAGAAAATGCCTTTCCATCAAAAAAGGGGGGGGGNGGGGGGGGGGGGGGAATTCCTCTTCTGTGGCTCATATTTTTCACAGTCAAATAATTGGGGCGTAAACACATAAATGACTGATGACATTAACAGAAGCAATGATTAAACACAAATGATCACACGCAACTTAATGCAAAAAAAACTGCATGCAGAAAAAGTCATTCAAGTAAGGCTGACTGATATGTCTTAAAATTCACATCAAAACCTTCTGAGCCAAATATCGCATTTGACATTTCTTTACCATTTTATTTTTTTCCCTAAACTATATTGACTCAATACTAAGCTTAAAGGAGCATACTTGGCATGTTTGAGCCCAATAAATACAACATGCATACACGTTACATTACTACCAACTATTTTACAAAATGTGCTACTGGAGCGGTAAATATTAGAATTGTTTTTCCTACCTTCCAGACTGCCATTGGTTTCAGTTCATNGGAGCGGTAAATATTAGAATTGTTTTTCCTACCTTCCAGACTGCCATTGGTTTCAGTTCATTCCAGTTATAAGTTATAAAAATCAACTTGTAGAGACTTTAAATGTGCTTGAGATAAATAATCCATCACAGCAAACCAAATGTTTTTCTTATTTTTTTGTTGAAATTACTTAAAATTTACTGACCCAACAGGACATGGAAGAAAATGTATGTCTTCGCCAGGGAGTACAGTCTCAGGAGAAAATGGCTTTAACCAAGAAATTAAAACGACCATGACTTATACAGTTGAACACATTTCAGCAGGAGAATATGAATATTTAAGATGGTTGTGTCACCTGAAAATTTAATTTTTTGGAAGATTAGGGGATTTGGCAAAATAACACAAAAAACTAAAATACAGAAAATGCTTGTCAGTAACGTAATGTGTATATGCACTGTGTATATTGGTCTCAAACATGCAAAAATTAGCGATATGGTCCTTTAATGGTGTTTGCCATCAGAAGGTAATTGCTATTTATAATGACATCAGGCACTATTATACTCAGTAATTCTCGGTGTAATGAAAGACACAACAGTCGTATAACAGAACTGCTGAATGACACTAAAACACAAGAGAAAGTTATGTGACTGGAAAGTAGGAAAGACAATAGAAACGGAGGAGTAAGTGTAGTATAAAATACTGACATAACAGCAGCACACAGAGAGCAAGGCATGCTGGGAACTTTGGGTAAAAAAGGCACCTTCTTTCTGGAGCAGACTAATTTTAGGCAGCGTGGAACAGGTGGCAGGACAAACGCCACGAACAGATTCACAGTGAGGTGTCTGAACCTTAAAGGACCATACTGGCGATTGTGCATATTTAAGCTCAATATATACAATCCACATACACATTACTGAGAAAATATGCTACTTTAGTGGTAAATTTTAGAATTGTTTTTCCTTTCTATACTGCCATTAGTTTCAGTTCATTCCAGTATGCTACAAAATCAACTTGTAGAGACTTGAATTGTGTTTAAGATAAATAATCCATCACAACAAACAACATGTCTATTAGTTTTTTTTGGGCAAAGTAACTTTATTTAATTGATCCAACTGGTGCTGCAAAAAACATGATGTATGCCTCCGCCAGGACATATAGTCCCAAGAGAAAATGCTTTTACTGAGAAATTATAATGGCTGTGCCTTCTAAAATCGTGCAAAAGTGTTAGAGGGCAAAACATTGAATTTCTAAGGTGTGTGTATCACCTGAACACTTGATTTTAAAAGATTAGGGATGTAAAAAAAAAATAATAGGAAAACTAAAATATGGTTTTATGTTTTATAAATTGTTTGTCAGTGAAATAACATTTATGCAGGTTGTATATATTGGGCTCAAACGTGCAGGAACACCGGTATGGTCCTTTAACATCGTAACCACAGCAAACAACAACAGGAAATCCAGGGCAAAAACAAAATCTCCTCTCAAGACATTCCACGGAGCAAAGATGCAAAGGCAAGATGGATCAGTGAAGAAATCAACTGTGTGTCATTTAAAGAAAATAGTTTTTGCACAACCAGATTTTAAACCAGGATTTCAGGAGTAACTTCTCAAATCCATCTGTGGGTGGAATGAAAATCTGCAGCCATCCATGCAATATGTCTTCCTGTTGCTCATCTTTAGTAACTTCAATAGTTCACCCACCTTTAAATTTGGAACGGATATTGGCCAGCTCTTTGTTTATCCTCTTTATTTCTGCCTCTTTGCTTTTACCTGTAAGAACAGCAAAATATGTTGCATGTTAATTTTGTGTTGACTCATAAATTGTATATAATCCAATCGAGAAAAATGGCAGCGATGCAGACAGCGAGAACATGTGGAGTTACATGTTTTCACTCTAAAGGTGTTCACATCAAATCACCTGAAGACTCAATACCTGCTCAGGTATTGCTGACATGGGAAGGCTGAAGTAAAAAGAGTTCTTGGCACAATTTTTGAAAATGACATGTTCACTGACATTTTTTAATATGTTTAACCAAAATTCTTAATCTCTGAATAAATCTGAAAACTCTCAGATCTAGATGGGAACTCTTAATCTTTGCTTTAAAGCCAAGTACAAAACAGTATGTTAAAGGACCATACCCATACCATCAATCTTGCATGTTTAAGTATAATAAATACTACCTGCATATACGTTAGGTTACTTACAAATAGATTCCAAAACATAAAGCTGTGTTTTAGTTTTCCTGTAGACATTTGGTTTTACATTAGCTTTAATGTAGACGTAGTGTTCACTCTGATGGATTACTTATTTCAAACACGTTTCATCTCTTCCAGATTATTTTTATGCTTACTGGAATGAACTGAAACCAATGGCCATCTGGAAGACAGGCAATCAATCAATCAATCAATAATCATTAAAGTAGTATATTTGAGTATATTTGGGAAATGGCTGACAGTATGATAACGTGTATGCTGGTAGTATTTATTGGGCTCAAACATGCAAAATCACCGGTGTGGTCCTTTAAAGCTATTTGCCCAGTTAAATCTTCAGTTGGTTTAAGCAGACTTTGGGTTGTACGTGACAAGAATGTGGTGAAAAACACAACAGTTCCTAGTTTTTGCTCGGCATAACTTTTTACGTCACTAAACTTATTCTTCATAAAGTATAACTTTGTGTGAGACGTATGAGGAACAATATTTTCCCCAAACATTTGATGACGAGGAACCAATAAAACTACCAGCTCAGGACTTAGATAAGTACACTAATCACAAACCCATAAACTTTTTTTTTTTTTTTTTTTTTTTTNTTTTTAAACAAGAAACTATATAAGAGCTGTTAAATCATCAAAACTGGAAAGACATTAAAACAAAAAAAAAACAAAAACAAAAAAAATGTTATCTGTTGTAGATGCGGTCTACGCCCTTCGGCATGACGTTAGGACTTAAGCTAGCAGCTAACATTAATTAGCTAAGCCAGGCTAGCCAGATGAATGATTACTTTGATAAGTTAAAGTTACCAAGTTTGTTTGTGGAGAGGTAAAAAGGCAGACCGGTGACCGGATACCAGACGTTACATATCCAGCGGTGGTCACCGTTACGCCTGCTAACTTGCTAACCAAGAATGTGTATGAATGTGGTAAACAAACTTACAGTTCCTGATGTCAGAGATGAACACGGCCAGGCCACGCATCCCATCTCCTTTAGAGACCGCAGGCATTTTGTCCGCTCCCACGTCACGTCACGTCTCCTCTTCACCGTAACAGCAACTAAAAGTACAACCAGAGTAACTTTGGTTTTAGTTGTTTTGCTAACTTGCTAGCAGGCGCTGAGAAGACCAGAGCCCAGGGGCTAACGTCAGAGACGGGAACCAGTCAAACTAGGCTGCGTTCCATACATAAGAAGCTGTTAGGGCTGCGTTCCATTTCTGTACATGGAACACACTATAAAGAATACACACCTGTTCGTTTTAGTACAAACAACAGCCTGTAATAAATAAGAACTCTGTGAAACTAATAATTTTACTTATTGATACTACAGAGAGGTGTTATTTCAGCTCTGTGGTCATTATTTGAGACTGGAGTCTGTTTTATTTTACTGGGCTGTATTTTAGATTGTTTTTCCTACCTTCCTGACTAACATTAGTTTCAGTTCATTCCAGTACGACATAAAAATCAACTTGCAGAGACTTGAAATACGCTTGAGATACGTAATCCATCACAGCAAACAAGATGTCTATTAGTTCTTGTTTTTTTTTTGTTTTTTTTAAATAGAAGTAACTTTATTTAACTGATCCAACATAACACTGCTTGGAAGATGATGCATGTCATGTTTCTAATAGTTTGACTCCTTCATATAAGTGAATGAAGTGGATAAAATATTGGAAACACCCTTAAATATATTATAGTCCAATACTACAGCCTCAAAGTGTATCCTAAAACTGAGTCAACACTAAATACTGGACATTTTAAGTGAAGTAGTACTTATTGTGGAGCTGTCATATTGCTCTACGTTACATTTTATACATGTGTCTATTTTCTGGCGACTGTCAAAAAAAAAAAAAANAAAAAAAAAAAAAAACTATTTAAAATAATATTTTTATTGTGTATTCCACATAATATCAATAAAATTGTCATTACTTGTGTTTTCTTGACTTATTTGTATTTTTATTTTAACCCAACATCAGTTTATTGATATTGCCTGGAGTGCACAATATTAAAGAAAAAAAAATTATGATCTATAAAAATTTGTACAGAGTAACTTACTATCGATATACATCATTGGTTGCCAGGTAAACTTGTCAGTTTTATATTCAGAAATATTTGCCATTAGTTTGGCAAACTACTGAAAAGAATAACATTTAATAAAATTTAATGTCTTTAGTTCACTTCCAAACAATATGGTTACTGGTTGCTGTTTACCTCTACCAAACAGTAAAACAAAAATCGCAATAATGAGCTCATTTGTGGCATAAATGAAACATGGTTTTCATGATTATTCATTTTTATTGTTTATTGGACATTCTACCTTTTCATCTACATTCAAAGAACTTCATTGGCTGAGACAAAACAAATACAGATAGTAATCAATTAATGATTCGTCTGAGATGTCAACAAAAAAGATTAAATACACAGGATTTACAAATGATTGGAGTCGCACACACACATTCACACATACAACACAACTTGTTGGTTGTCAATGGTGACGCTGACAGAGTAATGACTAAATCACCACTGACCTGGACATTACTCTGTCAACGTCACCATCATGTGCGATTCTGTTCCCATGGCACCTTGTTCACCACTTTAAATCGGTGCCATGTAAACTGTGAACTATATTCTGATTGCTGCTAACTACCTGGTGTTTATTACTCTGTGCAATACTTATTGATTGCTGCTACCATCCCTGCTACTGTTGTAAATATCGAAATACACACATCTATATCTATGTATATAAATATACTTGATACACTTTTTTGATATACTTGATATACACTTTTGATATACTTTGATATGCACTTTGATAAGTGTATTTATCGTTTCAGCTGTGTAAATATAATTTAAATAGATGTGTACAAAGTTGTTTTTACTCTTTTTTATACTTTATACTTATGCACTAAGGGAGAAGCACCTGTAATTTCATTATATGTTACGTATAATGACAATAAAGCTATTCTATTCTATTCACTTCACCATAACAAGCAAAGTTATTAAAACCAAGGAGACACTAAGGACTGGGTTTTACTAAAATGAGGGAAAGCAGCAGTGACTGACCAATGATTTTTGTTTCCTCACTTTTTATTCAAGATTATCAGATTACAACAATTTAGCCAAACTACCATTTTACCCACATAGCTTAGCTTAATGCTAGTTTAAGCAAACTAAACCTACAAACTCTACAAACCAAAGCCATTTAACCCATCTATCTCCTCTCAAACACAAATTTCTGCAGCACCAGCAAGTCTCTTCAGCTCCTCTAAACCCCATCAGACTCTTGAACCCTGTGAAATCCGGAGGAACCCAAGGCAACCTCTTCCAGCTAATGATTGCTTTGTCCAACCCCAACCCAGCCTCAGATTCTCATGTGTTTGTTGAGTCGTTTCAGAGCATCTTCCACAACGTCCAGCTCGTGCCGGGTGTCTTTCACCAAGCCTCCGATGCTGCTGGTGTCCTTCAGGACCTCCACACTCTGGGTGTAAGGATTGTAGTGAACTGTGAACGGACGGCGGATGGCCTTGGCGAACTCTCTGCATACACATTGTTATCATTTACATCAATGCTGTTGTGCAACAAATTTAAAATTAATTTCCTTTCGCTTTAATACCAGCTAAAAAAAAACCCAAACATAAATCACTTGTATTTGATTAGGTATTACCCCTTCTTACTGTGGCCATACTGTGATGGAAAGGTTTATATCACAGTGTGGTCAATGTTATCAAGGACCTTACGTGCTGCTAGTACAAACAAACAAGGTAAGGTGGTCTTGGGCGACAGGCTGAACAAACAAAAAATTTCTGAAGATTTCATAAAAAGGCTCAGGACATTCAGAGAGAACCTTGTATCAGAGGAAATTCAGTCCCACTCCTACAGGATGAGGATGGTGTTCGTTGGCTTAGCATATAGACCATGATGTGTTGTTAGCGGAGCAATGCTAAAATATAAAGGAGCAGCTCTGTACTGACCTCATCTTGGTCTTGGCTTCCTCAAAGCTCTCTGACACAAAGTAGGCTTCTTGAAATGTAGTTATCTGGAACTCCTGGTTACAGGTCACCTTGGGGTCAAATGGAAAGGTTCTGGCCTTATCAGACAGAGCGTGCTAATACGAGAGAGAAAATGTTGTGGTCAGATTTACATTTTAATCATTAGCTACAAGTATACTACAGGCCAGAAGTTTGAAGCCACCAGATTTTTTTTAAATCATCAATACGTTTGTTTTACAATTTATTGCATTTCCTGTGCAATTTATTGCAAAGGAAATCACGGTGAAGCTGTTTTATTTAATATCTTGTGAAGAAAATCACGGTGCAGCTGCTCTCCAGATCTTAAAACAATCTGTGATGGTATTTTTTGAGCATGTGAAGGAAGCATGGCCAACCTAAACCAAAAAAAACAAAACCAAAAAAAAAAAAANGGGGGGGGGGAGAGAGAGAGAAGAATTGCATTTTAATATGAACCTCACATGCCAGTGTGTTACCTTGAGTTCACTGGCGGAGGAGAGGAGGCCAGCTCCATAAGCTCTCAGTCTGCCCTCCTGCTTACAGAGACCAAACTCCACCGTGAACACGTAACACTGCAACACAAATGCTTTAAGCTTCACGTTATGCCTTTTATACACAGTCAGAGAAATGCCTGAAAGTTACAAATCTCCCTGAAGGTGTGTTTGTTACATTCATTTGTTTTGTAATGTTCAAGGCAGGTTTGTATGTGGATTGTTCTTGGTACTCTTAATTCTGCTATTTTGTCATAAATCGCTACTAGTTCTTGGACCTCCTATTTTAACTATACATTAGTCCAGTCCCTATAAAGAGACCAGGGCCCTGTGTCCCATTAAGGATCATTCTTAGGCTGCTTACCATGATCAACATACCAAAAAAAAAAAAAAAANAAAAAAAAAAAAAAAAATTGAGTAGTTATCTCTGTCAGCAGGAGGAGGATTGCCCAGATCAGCAGATGTAAATCATTCAGCCAGGTGATGCAAAGAGAGGAGGAACACAAAACAACGATTTTATTGAAGATTTCCTGGAAACAAAAATTTTGTTCCAGTATGTAGTTTCTCTTTTCTGTGCGTGTGCGTGTGTGTGTGTGTGTGTGTGTGTGTGTGTGTGTTACACTGAGTTGTTCAGCTTGTGTGTGTGTTTTCTCACCGATGCTAGTTTCTTTATATCATCATCTGAGGCTCCCAATGATGCCAAACCAATCTCCTGAGAGAACTGAGCAAAGCTGGGCTCAGCGAGCAGCGGGACGTGACCCAGCAGCTCATGGCATGTGTCTCTGCAACAAAGATGCTCAAATGTCAGCACAGGTACTGCTCGACTGAAGAAGTCAGAAAAACTGAACGTGTGTGTGTGTGTGTGTGTGTACTCACGGTTCAGGGGTGTACAGAGGATTGGAGCTGTNACGTGTGTGTGTGTGTGTGTGTGTACTCACGGTTCAGGGGTGTACAGAGGATTGGAGCTGTGGCGAATGTACTGAGTGCAGTGGAAAACTCTGAAGGCCAGACCTGCAAGAAAGTCTCTGGAGGAGAGGTACCCCGCTACTGGCCTGATAGTGAAGCCTGTTTGCTCTACACACACACACACACACACACACACACACACACACACACACACACACACACACACACACACTATTCCCTTGCCAAAATGTAATGGAGCACCAGTTTAATCATAACAACTGCATCATTTTCATGATATGTATGATCAACAATGAGAATTCACAATTGATTCGTGATACGTCTCATGATATGTTAATGTACGGCAACACAGAACGGCCAATCTCAGACAGTCATTATTAAAGCAATCATCCTCAAAGTTTGGACTCTGAACAAATTATACCTTTCATATGTGTTATCTGTATTATATTATCTGTGAGATTATCTGCGACACAACGAGTCAAAATTCTCCACTTTCTCCACAACAGAGAAAGCGAAACCGAATGTCCGACTGCTGCGGTCAGAATAGCTTTGGTTTGCTCCAATCACATTCAACGTCCCGTCATCTTTATGACAACGACGGGTTGACACGGCATTGGGCTCAGGTCTAGTTTCGTCAGTGCCCCCTCGCTCTGCACCTTAAATTCCCGGTAAAATCCAACGCTGGCTTCCGACCTTAATAAACAGACCTTTGTCTTATTGGAAATTTTCTTTAAGATTTGAATTTGAGTACTGCTGGATTAAAGTATTCATCGTTACAATAAGCATCGCATCACTAATGTAATACTGAGATATAATCCTCTAACACTTACTCTTCGGGTCGTGTGTCGAAGTATGGCACAGGGACGATTTATCCCTCTCTTTCTCTTCTTTCTTATCACTTAACTTTATTTTCTTTTTCAGCCCGTCATTTCCACCTCACAACCTTACATTCTACCTCAACTGTTACGCTCCTCTTTCCCTCTCTCTCTCTCTCCAAAATCCCTCCGCCATACCCATCACTCCCAATCAACAATCTTCATGGGCAAATACCTAGTCCTTCATAAATGCAACAAAAATAGTACAATGGCATACATTCCTAGCTTGGCCATATAAGTTGACATAGAAAAATAAAATATAAACTTAGATTTAGGAAAATAAATCTCATTTTACATTAAGATTTCACCACTCATGTAAGTAGAAAGCTAACGTTGGGCTAGGGAATATTAACGCTGGGTTGTGTTACTGTCTCTGTGTTCATGTGTTCACCAAACAGTATCATTACCAGTTTCTAAAATTCAATTTACTGTATAATGATTACTTACCTAACCAGGAAGTAGACTGAAACACACCTAAATTTAACTATAACTCAAAGTGTTTGAAGTAGTATTAGCCAAGTGCTAAATTTCAAGACTCATTTCAAGTTCCCAAGATCATGTAAAGGTAATATAACAGAAGATAAAATAGTTTGGTTAAAATTTTGCGTATTGCTGGTTGTTGTTGTTTTGTTTGTTTTAAGTGGACTTGATCCACTGAGGACATAACATTTTTGAAATGGGTTTGCTAAATGTATGCTAGCAATAATGTTAGTTGATATTGCATCATAGAAAAAACAAACAAACAAAAAACAAGGATGTAGCATCTGTGAATTCACTCACGTTTCTGAAAGGAATGATTTAAAGTTTGAACTTAATTTTATTGCTTTCCACCATCTTTGTCAGCCAAAACAACCTGAATTGGACAAATGGGGTGAAGCCTCAAGCCTGGGTAAAGCCAAGGTGAAGCAAGCGATGGAAACTGGACAAATCAACCAAGCAAGCCTCAAAAACACACTTCTTTAAATATCTGCTTGATGGAACAATTCTCAAAATTATCACCAAGATATATATTAAAATATGTGAAATTAAGCATTGGGACACAAAGTGTTTGTGGAGAGAAAAAAAGCATTCTCCTTGCATATAGGGCTTTTTGAATAGATTAACCATCAACATTTTGTGGAGCCACCTAGTGGTCAACAGGTGAAATTCTCCTTGCAGGACTGGCTTCATTGGTCCATTTTAATGGTTGCTTTTATATCTCTTTATTTTCTTCTCAGAGCTGGCATGACCATGGCAGAATTTAGCAGATTTTGGACATTACCTTTGAGGAAGCATGAGACGTCCTCCAGCTGGGGGATGTTGTCTTCGCTGTAGTTACAGTACCTGGTCAGCAGAGGGAGGTTCTTGAGATACTCCTTGCAGGCATAGCTGGGATATAGCTTGTTGAGCTCCCTGAACACCACGCTCCAGGTACGAACCTCCTCTTCTGTAAAGTCTATACGAGGAATAGGATCTCCACTGAGAAATAGAGAGACAAAAAGAACTCAAATGAAGGAAAATAATATAGGAGTGAATGGATTTACACTGTGTGATGTGTAAGTGACGAACACAATGAGAAGCAGAGTGGAGTTTCTTCTGCCATTTGAGCCAATCCAAAATGTGGATGTATCATGACCACAATAATATCAGCTTTATATGAAACTTCTTGTCAAAGTAAAGTAATATTATTTAGAAAAAACATCACAGTTCTCTCACTTGTCCCAAGCGGGGTCGTTACGAGAAATAAATTATTATTATTAGTTATAATGGAACTTACTGTTTGTAGCTCAAAGCCATATCAGCAAAATATTTTCTTCTTTTATGGTACGAGTCGTCATTATATCCCTGAAAGAAAGTCCAGTCGATCTGTTTGAGTTGTCTTCATCACATCTTAGCAGAATAACTATGACAGTGTCTGTATACGTACCGGATGATCTGCGTCTAACTCCATTAAAACCCGCTTTGAACAATGATCCAAATCAGAAATCTTCTTAGGGAACCAGAGCTCATCAGCCATATCTGAAATAGTATGTCAATTATTATGAGCCAGCATGCTTTTTGCTAGGTTAGCTTAAAGGACCATACCAGTGATCATGCATGTTTGAGCTCAATATATATACAACCAGCATATATGTTACATTACTGACAATCAATTTCCAAAACATAAAGTTGTATTTTAGTTTTCGTGTTATTTTTTCAAAGCCCCTAATCTTTCAAAATCAAATGTTCACAGCTGAGAAACCCACCTTAAAATTCAGCATTTCGCCTTCTAACACATGAATTACTCCGTAGAACCTGTCTTCTCAGATTATATTTCCTGGTGTAGACATACATTTTCTTCCGTGCAGCTGCATCGGTAAAAAAAAACCCTAAAAGACCTGTTATTTGTGGTGATAGATTATGATAGATTATGTATCTCGTGTGTTTCAAATAGTTGATTTTTATAGTGTACTGGAATGAAGTGAAGCCAATAGCAGCCTGGAAGGTAGTAAAAACAATCTAAAATTTACTGCTAGTAGTATATTTTGGGAAGGTTGTCAATAGTGTAACATGTATGTGGATTGTATATATTGGGCTAAAACATGCATATTAACTTGACATTGTTTTATTCATTCATTTGGTCTGATATGCACGTTCAAAATAGCTCTGCAAAAAATGATTGACCTACCATCCTCAGGCAGAGTGGAGATGTTAGACAGAATAATCTCAGTGATATCAGTATGATTTCTGAGCAGGTGAGTCAGCTCCTGCAGCTGTTCGTGGCTGCCGTCACAATCCACATAAATCTCAATGTCTGAATTTCCTCGCCTGGACTTGCGGGACTCAATGTGAACAAGGTTGACTTGTTTTCCCTGCATGTACACAAAATACATGGACAGTTGTTATACTCTTGGACATTTGTTACTGTCTTTTTTAGATTAAAACACAAAATATGAAATTAGCTTGTAGCATTAGCAGTACAAGCAGATGTCAGTTACAAAACATGGGAGTGTCATATGATTTAGTTCATATATTGGTTTAGGGAAGTTTTGCATTTGGTCCATAATATTACACAAACTGGCTGAGCAAAGAATCTATCAGTATCCATGGAGACTGACATTTCCTATTTGCGGTGATTAAAGGACCATGCCATCCATTTTGCATGTTTGAGCCTAATATATTCAATTTTCATACATGTAACGTTACTGACAATCATTTCCCAAAGCATACTACTGGAACGGTGAATTAAAAATGTTTTTCCTACCTTCCAGACCTCCATTGGTTTCAGTTCATTCTGCTATTAAAATCAACTTGTTGATACTGTAAACGTTCTTGGGATAGGTAATCCATCATCACCAACAAGACGTGTATTCAGGTTTTTTTAGAAGTTATGTAATTTTAGTGTTTAAGCTCAATAAAAAGCGTGGAGTGAATGTATGCCTCCACCGGGGAATATAGTCCCAAAAGAAGACCTGCGTTTATGGAAAAATTTAAAGGACCGTGACTTCATAAGGCTGTGTAACTATTAGCAGGAGAAACATGGATTTTTAAGGTGGGTGTATCACTTGAATATTTGATTTTGAAAGATTAAGAGATTTTGCAAAATATCAGGAAAGCTGAAATACGGTTTTATCCTTTGAGAAATGATTGTCAGTAACGTAACATGTATGAAAATGGAATATATTAGACTCAAACATGCAAAATGGGTGGTATGGTCCTCTAAACAGTTGTTTAATTAGACCCTCCACCTTGACACACAGTATCCTCCACAGCGAGTGACATCCATAGTCAAGTGGTAGTGGATAGGATCGGTTTGGGAAGAGGAGGAGAGAGAGAAATCAGGAGGAACCCTGACACAGTGAAGAAACCAAAATACCCCCAGTTGAGTTATTATTTAAAGAATAATCAGCCATCTGACACTCTGAATTTAATATTTCAAGTGAAACACCCACTTGGAAGAGTTTGAGTGCCTCGATGAGACCACCAACTTCATTCTTCAGGGAGAATATGAAGGTTGCAAGGCCTTTTTCTGAGCTGGTGGACCTTCCATGTTTGGAGATGCTCTCGTCATGGTTCTCTTTACTCTTAGTGAATGTAACCTTACTCATCTACAGTAAAACACAAAGCACACATCACTGACTTTCCTGTGGCTAGAAATTACAATCTTTGATTAACTGTTGACCTACAGAGCCACTAGATGGTATATTTTTTTAATGCACAGGATCTGATGTCATCGCAAGAATGACTCAACTATGAGTAAATCAATTAAGATTTTATATTCCAAAAGTTGGAATCACTAGTGATTTTCACATAGAATCAGTGTTCCAGTCATGTAAAACTTGTTTTGTTTCATATGTATAAAATGATTCTCTATGTCTGTTAGTATTATGCACCTACAGATTTAAAATAATTTGCAAGAAGTTGTAAAATATGAAGACATTTAATTTAAATTGTCCAGAATCCTGACATGAATTGTAGATGATTCCAGATTCATGTAGAGAAGCTGTATGTTTCCACAGATTATTAGGAAATTCTAGATTATTCCCTGATGCTCTAGAAACTGATGCTTCATATTTAAAAAGCAGAGATTAAATCTCACGGTGGAAACTTTGATGAGAAAACATCATGTTATTTAGCATTTAAAAACTTTTTCCCCCAAATATTTGAAATACTAAATAAAACATCTTAAAATACATTTTTCATATAATAAAAAAACAAACAAAAACACTCACTATTATTCAATAAAATAGCTACTTAAATGACAAGTGATTCTAAACTTTTGAGCGGTGGTGTGTATGTATATATGTAAAAAAAAACAACTGAACTATCCATTTTAAACAACACAGTCATGTAAGCCATGTAACTGAAGTTATTGGCTCCATAGTTAACAACTTTCCAATCGACGGGTACCTCATTGTAATTACCATTCACTGAAAACTGATGGCTAATCAACACTAGCAGATGAAGCAGAGAATTGTTTGCTCTAAAAGCATATAAATTGATGTTAAACAGACCTCGTAAAGCTCCTTCATGACACTTTGAACACTCCATCAGTGTGACTTACGTCATCATGAGCAGCGTTCATGGAGTCACAGCAGTCAGCGGGCTTCACAGAGTCCATGTTTACCCCGAGTGTTCAGAGAAAGCTGATTTCTACCTACAACTCAATAAAAACGTGTTTATTCTTCAGTAAATTCTCTGAGTGGAAGGTAGCGTCTCTCAGTGGGATAACAGCAGCAAAACGCTGTGATATTTATGAGGTGTGATGGAGGGGTGGGTGNTGGAGAGAAGGAGTGGGTGGGGTCAGGTCACAAGGCCTATATTAGAAATAGAGTCATGATGATCAGAGAGTATTTCATTATTTAACAATACAATATTAGATATATAATGTTATTGATAACATGTATTTATATAGCAACTATTTAAACTATCATATAGAACTTTTTTTTGCCTTCACGGTAACACCCACGCTCCCGTTAATCAGCTGGTTACACCTTAACACCCCGCACTCACCAACACGCTTCATCGTCCTGTAATTCATCGTCCTGTGTTTCACAGGATGATGAATTGAGATTCCATCTTTAATTTCTTCTTTCCTTTCTACTGCCTCTTTATATATCTTGAGACTTTAAGAATTTACTAATCTAATCAAAGTTTTTCTTTTAGTTATAAGATGATTCATGCTTTGGTGAATATCTTAGATTTTGTTATATCTTCCATTAGAAATTTATTTACTTTCTATTTACATTATATCGGGGATTTCCATTTTAAAAAAATGTTAGATGGAATTTTTCTCAGTTTGATTAGTTGATTTTTTTATGTGTGTAGTTCATAGATGGTTTTATTTCATTGGAGAGGTTTTGATTACATTTTCTATATTTGATGTGTGCACACAGACATTTTTTGAATTGTGAATCATGAATTAAAGAAAAAAAGATAAGATTGAAAAGTTTCGCCTGACAACTTTATATGAAGCTTGATTATATTATAGTATAATTACTATTACCGTTACATATTATATTATAGTTTGATTATACGATAGATGTGTGCTTGAATTTCTGCTTATAGGGTGGTGAGATGTATATCTTTCATTGAGGGACAGCATAAAGTAAGAGTTTTCTCTCTCTCTCTCTCTCTCTCTCTCTCTCTCTCTCTCTCTCAGTCTTTCGCTCCCATACGTGATTGATGATTGTGTGCAACTTTGAGTACGAGAAGGGTTCTGGAAAATTATTTTCCAGAACCCTTCTCGTACTCAAATTTGCTCCCATGTCAGCCTATTTGATATNACGTGATTGATGATTGTGTGCAACTTTGAGTACGAGAAGGGTTCTGGAAAATAATTTTCCAGAACCCTTCTCGTACTCAAATTTGCTCCCATGTCAGCCTATTTGATATTGACAAAGCTCTCCAGCCTGTTGCAGCACTGCACAGAATGCACACACACACACACACACACACACACACACACACACACGAACATGTGTGTCTGAGTGCAGTGTAAGTGCTCCCAAATTCATAATGCCTCTTTAATTTCACCAGTTATTCCCTGATGCCAAAAAACTTAAACTAGAGAGGTATGTTTGTGCTGGCTGCAGGTAGGCACAAGATGTACCTGTAGCCAGGTAACTTCCCTTTCTGCTCAGGTTAATCCCTACAGGATGTGTGAACATGTGCATTTATAACAGCAAAGTTTCAGGCAAATTTATTTAATTTCAATACAATCAGGGGAAAAAAAGAAACAGAGACAGAGGGGAGAGAGACAAAGATGAAGAAAGACAGGGAAGCTGTGCATGATCTCTCTCTCTCTCTCTCTCTTTCTCTCTCTCTCTTTCTCTGTCTCTCTCTCTCTCTCTCCCAGCTGTTGGCTCCCAAACAAAAGGATTGTACATGTGCTAATCGCTTCATGGTTCTGTAATGATGAGGCTGTTATAAGCAATCAGCTCAGCAAGAGCTGACTTGCTGATGGTAAGAGCTTACAAGCTCTTACCATCAATAACGACATTAAAGGTAAAAACTATTGAGTATTTCCCTGTTGGAAGCACTTAATGCAATTAATGATTTCAACATTCTCATGCAATGACTAAGACATTTGTGGCTGTTTCCATCCAACTTCTTCTTCTTCTTCTTCTTCTGCTCTGGGTTTGAACATCTCACAAGAAAAGTTCATGGTCCATAATGTGTGTGGGGAATTCTACATTTTAATTATAATAAACAGAATACTGATTTCCAGCATTTAAAGGAGAAAGAGAAATATACCTGACTGTTACCACTACTTTTTTCTAGAACTATCAGGAGTCTTGGGGTTTTATGAGGAATGAGGATATGGCTAATGTTTGTGGTGAGGAGGAAATGGATGATGTAGATTTTCATCATTACTACGGAAATTGTAATGGGTGATTCATCGTGTTACCTCTGAAATAAAAGAAAGAAGCCATGGGAGCAATTCATTTTATAACAAAAAAAAAAAAAAAAAAAAATCTATGGTAACTAATGCTAAATAAGCGTCATGATAACTGAAGCTCATTCATAAAGCTTCCGTTATGCTAATCAGCCCGTCATCCCATTACTGACATGTTGTTGTAAGGTGTGTGTCACAGGTAAAAGCCAATGAAGATCGGTGTGTTCATGAGTTGCTTCATATACTTACATTTTATAATGCTTCATCTGGCTAAAAAATAAATAAATAATTAAGGAAAATGATCATGTTAAATTAGCAAAGGAAACCTAAATTCTCAGCTTTAGAGCTCCACATTTTACGAGATTATCTCTTATCACTAAGATAAGAGATACAAACACTGTGAGTCCCGTGTCGGTGTGTGTGTGTGTGTGTGTGTGTGTGTGTGTGTGACACAGAGAGTAATGAATAAGGCTTGAGGAAGAAGCTCAGTGACGCTAGAATATGTGCAAGATCAGATCAGATCAAAATTTACCATTTAATAAACTTAATCAACTGAGTGGGCTTAAAGGACCATACCATCTATTTTTCATGTTTGAGCCTAATATATTCAATTTTCATACATGTTACGTTACTGACAATCATTTCCCAAAGGATAAAACCGTATTTCAGTTTTCCTGATATTTTGCTAAATCTCTTAATCTTTCAAAATCAAATATTCAAGTGATACACCCACCTTAAAAATCCATGTTTCTCCTGCTAATAGTTACACAGCCTTATGAAGTCACGGTCCTTTAAATTTTTCCATAAACGCAGGTCTTCTTTTGGGACTATATTCCCCGGTGGAGGCATACATTCACTCCACGCTTTTTATTGAGCTTAAACACTAAAATTACATAACTTCTAAAAAAACCTGAATACACGTCTTGTTGGTGATGATGGATTACCTATCCCAAGAACGTTTACAGTATCAACAAGTTGATTTTAATAGAGAATGAACTGAAACCAATGGAGGTCTGGAAGGTAGGAAAAACATTTTTAATTTACCATTCCAATAGTATGCTTTGGGAAATGATTGTCAGTAATGTAACATGTATGAAAATTGAATATATTAGGCTCAAACATGCAAAATGGGTGGTATGGTCCTTTAAATATCAAATTTATTGATGACATGTGAGAAAAATATGGTTTAAAACTTTGTCCAGATTTTATATGGCTGAAAGTTACCAGATTGAAATGGGTCTTAGTTTCTGCCTGACAGTGTGTTTTATGAATCATGGAACACAAGAGGCAGGAAAGGATGCTGTGGCTTTGTAGTTCTTTTAAACTAAATAAGTATTTGGCCAATTTTTATAAAAATGCATATTTAATTAGAAATTATGCCAAAGCCAAGCAGTTATCAGAAAATAAAGAACAACCATAAGTAAATCAGAATAATCTTTTATGCGTTGCAATGCCTGCTAATGTTTTATCCTCCCAAAAGCAAACTTACATTTCTAAATTTTGATTAAATACAGAGTCAGCAGCTGGACCCAGAGGGAGTACAGCTCTGAATATTTACAATTAGACCACAGTTGTTGTAATTACAGTAAGAAGCAGGAAGTCTCTAAACTGCTGAATCCTTTAATTCTGTTTGAAACAGCATCCTGTCTGTAGGAGGCCTGGCATATTCAAACACGGTTATAACTGGAGCTGACATTCATCAGAACTCTGAGAAGGAGATTACCGACATGAGTTCAGTCCGTCAACATTTTAAATCTCACCTCAGAGCGGCTTGGCTCCTGTGAGAAGTTTGGTGAAACCCAGCCTTTGAGAATGATCCGTCTGTGTGTTTATATGATTAGAGGCTGGTGCTTTATGTAGCAACGTTTACCTAATGCTGTTTGGTCTCTGCCACACGCCTTCATACATTTGTTGCTTTATTGCATTATGTGATGTACTGCTAAATCAAGATTCCCTCTCATGAAGGCTAAATAGGAGAAACAGGCCCTGCTGCTCTTTCGATGCCATTTTAAAGGACCATACGGGTGATTTTGAATGTTTGAGCCCAAAATGTACAACTTGCACACATGTTGCATTACTGACATCCATTTTCTAAAAACATAAAGCTTTTATTTTTTATTTTTGTGGTCTTTTGTCAAATCTTCTACTCTTTTAAAATAAAATGTTCAGGTGATACACCTTAAAATTCAGTGTTTCACCTGCTAACATAAGCTTGACTATAGGAGGCATGTTCATTTGAATTTGTCAGTAGCAGCAGTGTTTTCCTGTTTATTCCCTGGCAGAGACATGCATTTTCTTCCGTGTCACTCTGTGTTTGATTGGTTAAATAAAGTTACTTCAACAAAAAAAAAAATGTAATATACATTTTGTTCACTGTGATAGATTAGTTATCTCAAAGTCAAAGTCTTGCCAAGTCTCTACAAGTTGATTTTTGTAGTGTACTGGAATGAACCAATGGCAGTCTGGAAGGTAGGAAAAAAAATCTTAAATTTACTGCTCTAGTAGTATATTTTGGGACATGGTTGGGAGTATTGGGCTCAAACATGCAAAACCACCGGTATGGTCCTTTAATGTTCTTTCACTTTTAACCTTTTAAGCTCTGATGCGTAAGGTGCAGACTGCTCTGCAGGACAGCATTGTATGTAGGTGATAAATGATGGTTTGAGCCCATCCAGGGACGTCTTTTCCAGTTTGACGTCCAACACGTCGTCCATGTCCAAAACGTCCGTCATCAGAGGACAGTTTTAGGAGCAGGTGGACAGCTGAGAGCGGAGGCTGGATCAGCGGTGATAAGAATCAATCCAACAGCCCCCTCTGCTGTTTTACACACACACACACACACACACACACACACACACACACACAC